>PVKP010010765.1:0-63683 GCA_004027715.1 Plecturocebus donacophilus | reverse complement strand
GGCCTTAGGTGATCTGTCCTCCTCAGCCTCCCAAAGTGCTGGGATTACAGGCGTGAGCCACCATACCTGGCCTCCTATATTGCTGTATTTTTAGCGAGATAAGAAGATCAGCACCAAGACAAAAGTATGACGAAGTGCAGGGTCTTTATTGCCGGCGACCATGGAGGACTCATGTCTCTCCAACCCGTGGCCCCGAGTTGAGGGAGAACTGGGCTTTTATGCTAAACAACACTTTTTGGGGGGCTGGGGATTTTCTGGGGGGGGGGACTGGGGATCTTTGCAAGCAGGCAGTTTGTACAGAAGCCAAGGTCAGCAGTTAGAGACAGTGAAAACTCCCAATATCAGTAAGCAAGCAGTTTGTTCTGAAGCCAAGGCCAGCAGCTAGAGACAAGGGGGTTTCTTCTCAGGGTCCGTGCGACCCTGAGCAGCGAGTTCTTGAATTCCATTGAAATGAGGCTGGTGGCTGCACCTGGCGTTGGCCTGATTAATCGTAGTGCCTTATCACTAGCCTGTGAGCCTGAGAAGCCATTACATTTTAGCCTGGCTAAAGCCATTTTCCTTGCCACATCACAATATGAACTTTAAAAACAATTTGTCAACTCCTATAAAAGATCTTATTGAGGCTTTCGTTGGAATTGCTAATATAATTTATAAATTAATTGGAGAAGAATGAGAATCTTTTGAAAATTAAGTCTTCCCTAACTTAAGATACATCAGGAATTCTTACCTCAAACAAAATCTTCCCCACGATGTAGAAAACAGAAAGAAATGGATTGAACGCATGCATTCGCCTATGCTTCCTATCTGTGAAGTCCCATTGTTGGCGGTGGCGTTTTGTGTTGTTTTAGGCATAAACCTACAAAGTTAAAGAGAACAGGGGAAAGATAACAGCCACAAGGCATAGGAACCTGCAAAGCAATGGCAGGAGAAGCCACAGACTTGGCAGATCTGAGAGACCTAAGTCCCTGCAGGCAGCAGTGGGGAAAGCCAGAAAGCCATTCAGCTTCTTACCCTGCAAAACCTCTGAAGACTTGGGGATTGGCAGCACAAGTGACAGATCCAGAAACGGAGGTAAAGATGGAGCTGACAGCAGGAAAAGCCTGCTTAGAAAGCAGTTAGACCCCCAGGTCTTCTCCCCACCCCAGTGGAATATTAGAGATTTATTTTCTAAAGAGAGAAAAACAGAGGGAGTCTGGATAGGAGGGGACAAACCATCAAAAAGACAGAGGCTGCTCTGCTGAGATGAAAGATCCGGTGAATGTGACATACATATCTTCACAATCTCTTCACCCCAGATCACTGACAGCCAGTCCAATACTTTCCAAACAGATCAGAAGAGTCTACCCTAGGGAATCCAAAAAGAATAAGACAAAAGATATGAAGATACTGACCAAGGAAATGACCTAGCCAGACCCCCTCTATGAAGTCCAGAGTTTGGCAGTCCTACACAATTACACAGAGCTTCTGATTAGAGTTTAGTACCTTGTTATTAAATAAGGTCAAACAGACATATGAAGAAAGCCTCTACCCAGAAAGACAAGACAAAGTAGAGACTTCCTTAACAAAGTAACTGGAAAGAAACAGATTATGCAGGGAGATGAAATATTTTTTAAAATTATATCAATGTTATCCTCAGAAAGTAAGAGAAGGTACTTCACCTATGCAATAAGAAAAAGTAGTTTAAAATGTAATAATTAGAAAATGAAATACAATTCAAATTACTGTAATATAAATCAAAAACTCAATAGAGGCATTCAAAGAAAAAAATTAAGATACCATCCCTCTCCCCACCTAAAGACTATTAGAATATGAAGACATAGAAAATAAGAAAGAATAAGAATTTTAGGATTCTTTAGAATCTAAAAAAAGAGAGAGAACAATGAAAAGGCCAGGGAGAAAATGATCAAAGAAATAGTTCATGAAAATGACCCAAGTTTGATCACTATAAATGTCTAGATCAAAAAGATTAACTGAATGTCCAGAACAATGGAGAAGACAGAACTACACGAATGCATCTCACTATGGGATTTCGGAACACTTGAGACAGAGTATCTTCAAAACTTCAAGAAAGAAAAAGTAGGCTATTTTCAGATATTAAGAATTAGTGTCTTTATACTTATCAATGGCAGCACAAGAAGCAAGAAAACAATACAGAAATACCTTTAAAATCTGAAGAAAAATCTTTCAATCATAATTTCTATACCCAGCCAAACTATTTGTGATGTATGACTAAAGACATCAAATACAACAAGCTCCCAAATAAATCTACCTTCTCAGGAAGCTAATGGAAGACATGCTCCATCAAAAAAGGAAGTAAACCAAGAAAGAGAAAGAATCGAGAAAAGAAAACAGAGGCTTCAGTGTAAGAGAAGGCAAAGAGAACCCCAGGATGACAGCGAAGGGAGTCCCCAAGTTGACAGATGAGCAACATTCCTTAAGAACAATCAGTACAGACTAAATCAAGGTAGGGGATTCCACGAGAGAGGGCTGCAAAAAGATGAAACTGATAGAATCCCTAATGTTATTGAATTCTTTTTTTCTTTCCCTTTTCCTCTCTCCCTCCCACCCTCTTCCCCTCCCTCCCTTCCTTGATGTTTCCTTCCATTTGTCTCATTCTATCACCCAGGCTGGAGGGCAGTGGTGCAATCACACTCACTGCAGCCTCAACCTCCTGGGCTCAAGCAACTTCCCACCTCAGCCTCCTGGGTAGTTGGGACTACTACAGATACGTGCCACCACCCCAGGCTAATTTTTATTTTTATTTTATTGGAGAGACAGGGTGGTCTTCCAAAAAAATAAAATCATGTTGTCCAGGCTGGTCTTGAACCCCTGGACTCAAGTGATCTTCTCACTTCAGCTTCTCAAAGTGCTGGGATTACAGGAGTGAGCCACTGCACTCAGTCATGAATTTCTTAATAGGAGATCTAGACAGCTAGCAGAGAGTCTAGGGATGCATTAGTGACACATACACAGAAAATTACGCAAATGAAAAGCTAAACAAGTAACAACTCTAGGGAAACAAAGCTGTGCAAGGAAGGAAATGAAATCAGATCATACTACATGGCTCAGCTGTGGAAAGCATTTACCCAAGCATTTACTTGGTAAGGAGGGAGCCAGGTGAAAAGCAGCCCAGTCCTCTTCCATGGTGGAAAGTCATTAGATAATGCCAAAAACGGAAAAGTCACAATGAGCTTTGGAAACATGCTATTTAGAGAAATCAAGGAAATACTAAAAGAAACAGTCAGAGTTGAAAGTGATTTTTCTCTGGAGCTGAGAAGGACAGCCTTCTAGAAATATTTGACTCTAAACCATGATCATGTGTAACTTTGAGGTAGAAAATGAAAGCTAAAATACAAATGAAAAGATGGACAAAGCAGATTCCTCTGGTCAAAGTGGTGAAGCAGACAGAGTCCCCTTTCTTCCATCCAGCCTAATCCTCGGGGCACAGTGAGGCATTGCCTTCCAGAGTTCCAGGGGACACTGTTTAAAAACCAAGGTCTCACATGCTGAAGCTTGGATAAGGGAATTTCAGGCCCTGGGCTGGGGGTGAGGGGGTGATTTTGTCCCCTATCTACAGTGCCAACACATCACTTCCTTGATGGCAGGGCAGTTCAGAAGGGTTGAGTTAGGACATTAATGAAGATGCACGTGAAATGATGAGTCCTCACCTGTCAGAGCTGGGAGATGCCTTAGAAATCACACACCCTGGCCAGCGTGGTGGCTCATGCCTGTAATCCCAGCACTTTGGGAGGCTGAGGTGGGTAAATTGCTTGAGTCCAGGAGTTCAAGACCAGCCTGGACAACATGTTGAAACCCTGTCTCAACTACAAATAAATTTTTAAAAAGTTAGCCAGGTTGTGGTGGCTCATGCCTGTAGTCCCAGTGACTCTGGAAGATGAGGTGGGAGAATCTGAGCACCGGGGATCAAGGCTGTAGTGAGCTGAGATTGTACCACTGCACTCTAGCCTGGGCAAGCAGAGGTTTCCTCTTTTATTTAAGTTTTTTAAAATATTAATTTATGTTAAAAATGCATTTAAATTTTTATTTCAAAAAATAAAAGATAAATTATACACCCTAAACTGACAGCTCCCCATAAGGTCAGGTTGGCCTGAGGATGTTCTCTGGCTTTGAGTGAGTAGCAAGAATTGCCGAAAGTCATTATTCCCAGAACAACGCTTGACCAATGAGACATGGGAGCTGGTGGATACATACCCCAGCTCCCTCGCCCCAGGGGAGCAGCTCTGTACTGCATTCCACACAGTATCTCCGAGCACCCCTGGTGGGCTTGAGCTCCAGATATCAAGGACCATAAGCCACCCCTCCTGCACTCTATGTGGGCTGCCTTCTCTTCCCTATGTCACTCATCACTTGCCCCCCTCCTTCACCCTTGCTACCTGGGATCACCCCCCAGATAAACTATTTAGACTCAGGGTCTGCCTGTGGGGGAACCCAAACTAAGACACTGACCTCAATCCTCCTTTCCCAGATGAGGAAAATGATGCAGAGGTAGAGAGAGAAAAGAACTTGTCTGTGTGCACACAGCAGGTTACTCCCAGAACCTGCCACTGTGGAAAGAGCACTGGACCAAGAGTCAGGTGATGCAGATCTTAGCTGTGTGGCCCAGGACAAGTTCCTGCCCCTCTCTGAGCCTAAGTCAATGGGAGTAATAATAATAATGATAGAGACTGTCTGGGTTCAAATCTTGGCTCTGGTCCTTCTGAGCTGGACTTGGGCATGTGATGTGACCTCTCTGACTCTCAGTCTTCTTATCTGTCACCTCACTGGTCAGGGCTCTCTCCTCACGCCGCGCAGCCCCTCTTCCCACACACTCTTATGTGAGGATGCTCAAAGCATCCTAGTTTAATGTCAGGAAAATGCACACACAGAGAGACGGGAAGCCACAATCCTGGATGGTAACTCATTCTGTCATTTCCTTGAGGGTTGCTGAAATTCCTGGGATGCTAAGTCGGTGGCATACAAAATGCCCCACCATTTCCCAACCACATAATGACATCCCCACTCCTTTTGCCTGGGTCAGCAAATTTCCTGGCCGGCACACCCCGGCAAACAGGGTCATTATTGTTGAAAGAAAAAGGAAAAGAGTGAGATGGAGGGGGGAACGCTAAAGATCAAATCACTTTTTAAAATGACAACCCAGTCCTGGCTTTTCTTGGGAGCCAGTCCCTCAAGGGAAGCAACAGGGACTGGGAGCGATGTGGGAGGTGGGGTCTGAAAATGTCAGCTTCTAGCAAAGGTTTGGGAATTCCAGCAGGATTCAGACACCGAATCCACCACTTCCTGGCTATGCAAGCCCAGGCAAGTCCCTTTTCCTCTTTGAGCCTCAGTTTCCTTCTCAGTAAAATGAGAGAGAGCAGGAGAGGAGGACTTCTCCTCCACACACACACATGCATCATTTGTTAGGAGAATCAACTGAGGTCATAGGCACCACATCATGGAAGCCCAGAGATCGGAGTGAGCTCGGAGGGCGCTGGGTCAGACAGCCCTGTCATGGATCCTGATTCGACTTTTGTTATCCAGGTTATTTTGAGCAAATCCATCAGCTTCACCAAGCCTCTACTTCCTCTGCTGTCAATGGGAGTCATAATAATAATGGTAGAGACTGTCTGGGTTCAAATCTTGGCTCTGGTTCTTCTGAGCTGGACATGGGCATGTGATTTGACCTCTCTGAACCTCAGTCTTCTCATCTGTTAAATGAATTAAGTTGATTTATGCAAGGTTCTTAGAAGAGTCCCCAGCACGTGGTAGGTGCTATGGAAGTGCCAGCTTATGATTATTGTTAGTTATTATCACCAGGTTTGTAGCAAGAATGCACTAAGAGGAAACGGTTGGGGCACGAGGCCTGGCCCCAAACAGATGCTCGCCGAATGGTGTGGGAGGGAGCCCTGGACTAGGCTCCCTGGACAGTGGGGCTCTCTTGGCCCTCTCCCCGCTCTGCCTGCCGTGAGGATGGAGCTCCCTTCCGTGCTCCCTCCTGCCCCATCCCAGCTGAGGAGTGCCCGCCTCTGAGCCACACTGTGGTCACACAAAGCCCTTCCCTTACCAGGCCTAAGCCCCTGGCAGAACTCTTTGATGCTAAAAATAGATTATTCCACCCAAAGACCCAGAGAAAGATCATTTTATGAGCCAAAGGGGGCTGTAATTTGGGATTTTTCTTCTTCCTCTGAGGGCGCTGGGACTCTGAGAGAGGGGAGCATCTTATGAGCAAGACTCTCCAGGTCTCAAAGGAACTCAAGAAAGGCCCCTGAGCTGACCAGTGTCCCAGGGAGAACGCACTGCCTGACCCCTCCTGCTCCCCATCCTGCAGTCTGGGACCCAGGTTCAGCCAGCCCTTGGCTGGGGTCGGCCTCCCGAAGCTGTGGGAGGGAGCTCAGTGCCCCTCACAGCAGGCCTTGGAGGAAGTGAGTGGGAGGGTAGGAATCTGCTGGGGGGCACCACAGCCCTGGCAAAGTGGTGAGTCAGGCACACGCCCCTTCCATTGCCCACCTCCGTCCTGTCCTCCCCTACACACAAGCGCACGCACAGTCACGCATGCACGCACCCACACACATGCACAGACACGAGCTCACACTCACACATACACACCCACACACATGCATAACACACACACTCACGCGCACATGCACTCACACTCATGCATGCTCACACGTATGCGCATGCACACAGACACGAGCTCACACACACCCCTACGCACACATACACACACGCACACAGACACGACCTCAGCCTGGCCTCACATGCTCTTCCCAGGAATTCCTTCTTCGCCTTCACACCTGGGGAGATAATGGTTGCTTATTTTTCCCACTTTGCAGGTGAGAACAGTGAGGTTCTGATAGCCCTGAGCAATAGCACACCCTTAGGTGGTGCCAGAGCTGGGATCTGAACCTGGCACCCGACTCCATGGCCCCAGCACCTCCACCTCCCTGGAGGGGACTTTAGGGAGAACTGGGGAGTGGAGGGGAATCTTGGGACACGATGGGATGTGGCTGCAGTAGACCCGCGGGTGAATCCTTGGACTTACGTGTGACCATGTGTGAGGCCTTCCCTCCATGAGCCTCGGTTCCTGGGCCATCTCCCAGGGATGGTAGGGAGAGACATCTCCACCCCTTAAGCCCGTTCCTGGGGGAGCGGGACGCATCCCAGGTTGCACCCTCTCCCCCCTGCTTCTCCCCACCCCACCCCGCCACCAGTTAATCTCCCTGGGGCGACGCTGCTCCTCCCGATTCCACCTGCCTTTTAAACACAGGACTTCTCACTGAAACGTGTTCAAAGCCTAACATGCACTGAGGGAACCTCAGGCAGGAGGAGAGGCGGTGGGTGGAGCTCCTCGGGTCCCTGGCGGGGCAGTCGCTGCGGTGGAGACGTCCTTAGTGTCTGTGCCACCACCCCTGAGGGGCAAGAGCTGCTGACGTGGCTGATGGGGTAGCAGTGCAGGTCCGGCCAAGAGCAGGGTCCAGGCGGGAGGCGAGGGCAGGGCGTTCTCGCTCTGAAGGGGGCACCGAGAGCAGTTTTTCAAAACGAGTAACAGTAAAGAGAGAAGCCGAGGGCCGGCTGGGTTTGAACCCTGCTTCCTCCACCGGCAAGCTGGGGGACCTCGGGCAGGTCTCTCCACCTCTCTGGCTGTCCCCCAGAGACTGGCTGTGAGACCACTGAGGTGCACGGTGCCCTGCCCTGAGAGCCCAACCCTGGAGGGACCATGCCCAAAGCTCTCAGCACCTGTGCCCCACGTGGTAGGCCCTCAGCTGATGAGCCCTTGGCTTGGCCTGGGCGTCCTGGTCCTGGGTGCGTTGCACAGCCCTGCAGACCCCATTCTCCACCCCAGGGAGGGGCTGATCTGGCTGCAGTGGCAGCATCTTAGTGCCCCTGTGCCGGCCCTTGAAAAAGAAGTGCCTCCCCCCCACCAGCCCGCAGCAGATATCAAATATCACTCCAGCAGCTTCCCTGGGATCACACCAGGATTTGCTGGTGAAAGGCCAGAATTTGAACTCCAAGGCCAGCGTCCACCTCAAATCTGCTACCTGCCCGGTCCAAGCTGGCTGTGCTGACTCCTGGAGGCTAAATCTTGGGGTTAATTCCTGGATTAGTCTTTTATTCATCTGAAAAGTGGGGAGGGCCACACCTGTTCCGCTGGTTGTTGGGAGGATCCAGTGGTTCGGAGTGTCCTGTCATCACAATCATAACATTCAGAGGCAGGGCCTGCGTCCAATGCTCATGATTGTGACATGACAGCCCTTCACACAAGTTAGAGAAATGAATTCCATCACCATTCACAGGAGGTGCCTTCTTAATTGATCCCTGGGTATCTCCCAGGATTCACCTGTACTTCTCGCATAAAATGCCAACTGATGCCCTCAGCTGTCAGGCTCTTCTCTGCAATGCCACATCTGCTCCCACCTGCCACTAAACTGGCAGCTTACCAGATGTGAGTTGGAAGTGTCCCAACCGGTTGGTGCCAGCTGGGTTTGCACGGCTACAGAACGTCACTGGAGATGATACCAGTCCTGGGCCAGCTTGCCCACAGATCCACTCTGCCCATTCCCCTGTTTGGCTCTGTCACACGAGGGTTTGATGGCACGGGCTGCATTTCCTGAGCTCCTCAGCAAGCTGGTCCCCACTACCTTCAACCAATGGGAGGCACCAGGAGATGAAAAATGAAAGCAAGGGAGAAGCTGGGGTGTGCCTCCCCTCTGTTCTCTGTCTCAGGTGATATCTCCATGTGGCTAAGTCTCCTCTGTGACTCTAGCAAATGCCAACTGGCCCACCAAGTTCCTGCTTCTGCTGGGGGGCCCAGTTAACCCCACCTCTCTCCGTGTCCGTCTTGCCCAAAGGGCTGCAGTGGCTGAGCCGATGCTCACGCTGGGGCTCCTCACCGTCTCTGGCTTCTCAGCTCGTCCCTCGCTGTGTTGCTAACACTCCCTGAGTTAACGTCCAGGACTCAGTGTGGCTCCTGGCTTCCTGGTTGGACTCTGACTGATGATGATTATGCCATGAGGTCAATCGTGTGATGCCAAACAGGAGCCTCTGTTTCTGTGAAAAGTGGGTTGCAGACTTTGAGAAGACTTAATGAAGGCAGGTTACTAAAAAAGTAAATTGAATTTGGTACGGGTAGGACATTGTAAAAGACGGGAAGAAACAGTACAATTGAGAAGATGCTGCATGCTCATTCCTTCCTTAACATCTTTACATTCATGTTCCACTTTAAAGAAATCAAATCTATGCCAGGCGTGGCGGCTCATGCTTATAATTCCAGAACTTTGAGAGAGCAAGGCAAGAGACTCACCTGAAGCCAGGAGTTTGAGGTCAGCCTGGGCAACATAGTAAGACCCTCTCTCTACAGAAATTTTTTTTAAATTAGCCGGGTGTGGCAGTGCACACTTGACAAGCTAGCTCCTTGGAAGGCTGAAGCAGGAGGATTGCTTGAGCACAGGAGCTCAAGGCTGCTGTGAACTATGACCGCACCACTGCACTCCAGCCTGGGCAACAGAGCAAGACCCTGTCTCCAAAAAAGAAAGAAGAAAAAGAAAAGAAAAAAGAAACCCAAACTGGGAACTGTTAAGCTGGAAGAAGAAGGTCATTTAGTGCACATTTACAAGTTTAAAGCTAAAAGAAGGGTTTAAGATACTACTTTTATGATTCCCTTTTATTTTTATATAATATTTCTTAGATTTCCTTCTTCAACCACATTTCTTAATTAACCTGATTTAAGTTTTTTTCAGTGGAGAACAAGAGGAAGCCTGGCTGCCCACTGCATGACAGGGGAATGCACAGTCAGAATTTCAAGGGAAGGGAGTCCCTGGAAATTGAGCACCTGCTATGTGCCAGGCACACTCACGATTATTTTCTCACTGAATCCTCTTTACAATTTTGGGAGGTGGGGAGTACAGTTGGCCCCATTTCACAGGCTAGGAAACCAAGGCTCAGAAGAGTAAAGCCTCTTGCCCAGGATCTCCCAGTTCATAAGAAACAATGCAGGCTTCAGGTATGGCTGGTTTCAGCCTCCTTGTCCTTTCTGCTTCCCCAGACAGCTTCCCCAGGGCTGTTTAAAGCCTATCACATGCTTATGAGGGGGCATGTGGAGATGACAAGCCCCTTAGTGGCAAGGACCAAGCTTGGCCCTCATTTGCCGCATTGCACTGAGAACGCATTGAAGCACTCGCTGCTCAGATGCGTCACTGGGCCCTGCACCGCCTCGTGAGTTACCTCCCTTTCCTGGGCCTGGACTCAGGTTCCCAGGGAGGGGGAAGCCCCTCAGGGTGATCGAGTTATAGGGGCTTAGCGGGGCCCACTCTTAGGTGTGGAAAAAACAGCAAAGCACTTAGGGTGGTATGTTCAGAACTGGAGGCGGTGTTGGCGGAATGGAAATAGCTCCTGGGCTGGGAAGCAGGGGCTTGGGTTCCACTGACTCACTGGGTGAGCTTGGATGAGTCTCTGCCCCTCTGGGGGCCTCAGTTTCGGCTTCTGTATAATGGGGGTCTTCCCAGCTGTGTCATTCTCGGATCTGTTTCACACCTGGCTGACTCCAAAATGCATCAAATTCAACCGGAAGGTCAAGGCCCCTTGGCAGGCTCCACCTGTGCCACTGACCCCCAATGGTCCCATGCAGGCTGGCCAGCTGATGAGTTTACAATGCGGGGGGGTGAGGGTGGGGCAGCCTCTCCCCCCGCGTGACTGTGATAGCTCCTTACTCGATCTGACTCATAACGGAGCCCAAATTGCGTCATGGAGGCTCAGCCAAGGAAACCAATGTTTATGATGCCCTCACCCCATGTTCGTCCCTTTGAAGAAGGTGTTATCCCCATTTTACAGGGAAGAAAACTGAGGCCCAGAGAAAGGAAGTGACTTGCCCCAAGGCCTGACTGCTCAGATTCAGCAGAGCTGGGGCTGGAAACCAAACCTGACTCTCGAGCCCTGTGGTTGTCACCATAAACCTGCTTCCTCTCTGGCCAAATTAGAACGCCTGTCCCTGCCATCCCACCCCCAGCACCAGTCGACTCACCATTTAGGGACAGAAGAATGAATTTTCATGAGGCTCCAGATGAGGCTCAGAGTAAACGTTTCCAAGGGCATTTACGCGCCTGTGGCTGGGGCAGAAACAAGTCTCTTTGGGACCTTGGAGCAGCCCCTCCTCCTCCAGGGATTCCCCACTCCCACCCCTGTGGGCCTACAGAGGCCACTGTGAGTTTGAGGCTGGTGCTAGGGTCTAGCCCCAAGCCTGGGCTCCCTGGAAGAGGCCAGGGGTGGAGGCCAGGCTGCAAAGGAACTTTCCAAAGGTTTCATTTGAAGGGCATGGATGGGCACTCTGGTGTCATGCCCAAGACCAGGGCTATGAGTCAGAGGCTGAAGTTCCAACCCCATTCCAGAATACTCTGTGGCCTTAGACAAGCTGGTGTCATCACCCTGGGCCTGACAGCCTGGCCTATGACATGGGAGAGTAGAGCTTGCAAGGGAAATGGTAAAAGCTGCCGCCTTTCCCCCACTCTCCACCCTCCCTCCAATACTGACATGGCTTCGGTTGCAACGTCTTCCATGACTTTTCTACTTTTGAGCCTCTCTGAGCCTTGAATCCTCAGGGGCATGAGGGTACAAAGGGTGCTTCAGGTTGGGGGAACAGCATGAGCAAAGTCCTGGAGGCAGGAAAGCTCCCAAGCATCAGGCTGGGGCAGAAACCCCCAAGGGGATGCACAGGTGAGGGGGGCAAGAAGAGCAAAGGGCCCAGAATGACGTGTCGGGCCTCAGCCCCCAGCCCTGCAGAGGGCCTCCCGCGCAGCCAGGCCACCAGGTTTCACCCGGCAGGCCGTTCTCAGTGGGCAGGCTGAGGCCGGGCGTGAGTGCTGGCAATAGCACTTTACGTGTTTCCCATCGTACTTAGTCCCAACACCATAAAAGCCCCAGAGGTGCCCCGAGCCACGCATGTGGACACCTCTCCCTGGCAACAATGCTGGTGGACAACCGCAAGGTGCCAGCCACAGCCGGGGACAGCGAGGCGTGGCAGGGAGCTCTCCGGCCGCTGGTGGATCCGGGCTCCGGGCACTCGGTGAGGGGCCCACGGGGCTCCCAGCCCGCCCAGGCCAATGCTGGCCTTAATTAAGAAGGAGTCTCCCACCCAGGAGCCAAACCACCCTCCCGGCCGCGCCCACTCCAACTGCTTTCAGTTCTGTTTCTTGGGCCGCGTGCTGAGGCCAGCCCCACAAATAAAAGCCATCACTTTTTTTTTTCTCTCTCTCTCTCTTTCTTTCTTTTTCTTTTTCTTTTTTTTTTTCTTTTCCAAAAAGAGAGGCAGCCACAAGAGCTTCGAAAAGACTGTGACATCACGGCCCAGGTGACCGCGGCCAGCCAATGAGCCAAGGCCGCGAGCAGGCTTCTCGCATCCTGTGAGCTGAGGTTGGCTTGACACTGGGAAGGCCTGGTCCCTCAACCACAGAACCACAAGGCCAGGCCCTCGCCGCCTCCAGGGCCCTGCGCGGGAGCTGGTTGGCTCCTGGTGCTCCCCACCCCCGGCCGCCCTCGCACCCACCGGAGCCTGGGCTCTGTCGAGGGTAAGCCTCATTCATTCATTCCCGGTGGCGCCGGAGGGGGCCTGCTCTGCTCTGAGAGCCTCGGAGCGCCTCCACCCTGGCTGCCGAGAGCCCCTTCCCGCCATCTAATGATACACTCTGCATGCGCTTCTGTTGAGAATTTGTGGCTAGACATTCCTGTGGGACCGGGAATCCAAATTCTTGGGTACAAACAGAAACTTACTTTCCTTGGGGATTTTTTTTTTCTCTCTCACTCGCACACACTCTCGCGTTCTTTCCTTTTTTCTTTTTCGTAGCAGCGGGGGGCGGGGGGGGGAGAGAAAAACCAAAACAACCAAAAGCAACACCCCCCTCTTTTATTTTCAAAAGTAGTTAGGAAAAAAAATAATAAAACAACAGCCAACCAAGTCAATCCCAACCCTACCCCCCGAAGCGCTGAAAATTCTCGCCTTCTTCAGAGAGGGGCATGGCATCGAACAGCATCTTCGACTCCTTCCCGACCTACTCGCCGACCTTCATCCGCGGTGAGTAACGATTGCCCAGGGCCCTGGGTGGGGAGCTGCGGCCAGGGCCCGGACCACGGCCCTCCACCGACCGCCCTGGCTGCCCTCAAGCACACGGCCTGTCTACCTAAATCCGCTGGCCTCTGAAAGCCTGAGGTGGGAAGAGGGGTTGGTGGCCTCTGTGGTCTCTTGGCGTGAAACATCGCTGTGGCACTTTTATCCTTCACTGCTGGGGACAGTAAGCGGTGGGGGCCACGGATACTCCAAGACCTCAAGACCTCAAAGGGTAGCCCTCAGAGGGGCCAAGGGGGACTCTCAGGGACCCTCAGCTTCCTGCTTCACTAATGGGGCCCCCGGGCCTGCAGCCCCAACCCCTGTCCTGCCTGGGACTCCCCACCTGGGCTCAGGAGGTCACTTCGAGCAGCGTCTGGGGAGAGCTGTGGGATCCAAGGGTCTTCCTGAAGACCACTGCCCACGTCTTGCGTGTAACTCCTGGGGTATTTTCAGAAGCAGAGGGTGGAGAAGGAAGCCACAGGCTTTTGTAGAAAACTGCGCAGAGCTGGGCTGCACTGGAGCTGGACCCGCACAGGGCTGAGGGACAGACCTCGAGAAAGTTTGTGGACTTGGCCACAGAAGAGAAGAAAGTGTTTCTGGGCAGCTTTTGCCTTTCTTGGTGACCTGCAGGGGCGCGGAGTTCTGGGTTGTGTCCCCCAGCAAGGACAGGGGGTCTGGGGTCCCTGACCTGGAGTCTCTGATGGGGCTGGGACTCATGGGGAGACTTCCCTCTGGCACTTAGGGCTGACGTACCCTGGCCTCTGACACCCCCTGTGGCCTTCCTCCTCCCCAGCAAGAGCCCAGATGGGGCTGTGGTACCTGAGTCGGGGAATCAAGTCCCTGAGCTCAAGTCCCACAGCTCAGTGACTTCCTTGCTGAGAGACCTTAGAGGCAAGTTACTTAACCTCTCTGTGCTCCAGATAGAGTCCCCTCTGCTTGTAGGATTTTCACTGTCTTAGGCTGGGGGTGGACCGTGTACAAGGGCAGTACCTCTGGATGGCTCTTCGGGACGGGTTCGCCTCCAGAATAGAGGGGCTGCATGGAATCTAGAACTTCAGCATTGGGGCCTGGTACTGCCTTTCTTGGCCAAGGCCATCAGCAGAGGCACAGAGGTGGGTCTGCCTGCCTGCCTGTCCTCCTGCCCATCAGCCTGCGGTGCCGCTGCTGACCAAGTGACTCAGGGCTGGTGCCAGGGCGGCAGGCTCGGGGCAGGGACCCAGGTACCTTTGGGTGTTTGAGTCTGCAGGCTTCTGGGAAGCTTGTTGAGAGTGGGGCCTGTTTCTCTTCCCTGGTGAGGCTGAGGCAGGCTGCGCTGCTGCAGATGGGGACTGAGTCTGGGAGAGAAGGGCACCTGCTGTCCCCTGAAGCGGGGGCACTCCCACCAACCTGGCTGTGGCCGGTGACAAGCAGCAGCTCCACGCCTGGGAGCTGAGAGCCGCGGCTGCTTCCTTGGAGCTGCTGCTGTAATAACGTTGTTCCCTTTGTAGTCCTGGGAGCTAATTAAAGGCAGTTCTGCGGCAGGAAAATAAGAGTTTATAAAATCCATTTGCCGGGTCTTTGTCATCTGTATTTCTCCTTCCGTGCGCAAGATGGAGAAATGTAGGCTTGAAAACAAAGGAACCTTGGGAGACAGGGCTGGAGCGCTGGTCTGCCTGGGCTGGGTCCCGATCCTTGGAGCCTAGGAGGTGCTGGCAGTAGCACGAAGGGCAGGCACAAAGGAAGAGGTGGCTTTGGCCCAACGTATCACATATGCGTCCTGAGACAGAAGGCTGCTGGGCAGAACAGGCCGATCCTGGCCAGCAGCAGCACAGAAGGCACCTCGTAGGCGGGGGTCTGTGGTCTGACCACCTTCCCTGTGCTTTCGTGGAGGATCTGGCTCCCCGCTCCAGCCTCCTCTCTCCTGCCCAGTTCTGCTCACAACATGCTCCCTGTGGGGGCCTGTCTCCCAAACCTTATCCCTGGAGGCTCACAGGGCTCCAGCTGCCAATTCCTTCCCCAAGGAGACATCCTCAGGATCCCATCTGAAGGGCGCCGACCCCGTGCTGCCCCCTACAGGGTCCCTAACTTGCTCTGAGCCGAGGAGCCTGGGCAGTCTAGCTGCATTTTAAACGCATAAGACAAAATGCAAAGGATTACAAAGGAAAAGAAATGGACAGAAATACCGTTATCAAACTCAGGAAGCAAATTGATGACATAGTGACTCACTCTGTGCCTTTTCAAGAACACACTGAGTGACAAGACCCCCGTGGCGGGCCATGCAGTCATGATGAGCATGAATGATATTTCAGGTGATCCCTGACACCCCTGTGAGACCAAGAACACCTGTGATTTCCACTGGTGGAAAATCGCAATGGAACTTGATGCTAAATTTCAGCTAGAGGCTGGGGGGAGGAAAGACACCGCCATCTCCAGCCCGACGTCACAAACCCCCTACATTATATGCAAGGCAAACTCTCCAGATCCATCCAGGTCTAGTGTTCTCAGAATCTTACTCGGGCAGTTCTCTCGTTCGTAGGCTTTTAACCGAAGGGGAAGGGTCTCCCTTTGCCCTCCACTGCCTCCTCTTCCTCCTACCTGTGTCCTCCAAGTGCCATCCCACCTCAGTCCCTGAGCAAAGTATGATGGAGCCAGTGGATTTTCTGAGATCACCACCCCTCGAGAGTTTCAAACACCAGATTCCCAATTCCGACCTCAGACTGTGGAATCAGAATCTCAAGGGTTGGGGCCTGGGCAGGTGTGGTCTTGCAAGTCCCCCAAAGTGATTCTGATTGGCCTCTTGGGCAGGTTTGAGGACTGATGCCAGGAAAGCCCGGTCTCCCACCAGGCTCTGCCACCCCTGTGCTGTGGGACTTTGTCTGAGTCACTTGACATCTCTGGGTCCCTGTTCTCTCATCAGTAAAAGGGCATGTGAGAGCTGGATTTGGTGCCTCCTACATGGGTTTCTCTGTCTCCTCCACCTGACTCCTCAGGGTCGTCCCTAGAATGATCACGGAGCTTCTACTACCCCCATGTCCCCATAGATCAGCGGGAGAAGACTTCCCTTTTGTCTTCACTGACAAAGACAGGTTGAGAATGAAGGGTCCCATCCACGCCCCTGCCTTTGGGCACTCGTACTCGGCCAGTACTGGGGCCTGCTCAGGGGCCTTCCAGGCAGCAAGGGAGAGTCGGGACCCCTGGAGAGCCCGACTGCTTGAGCGTGGCATCCCCACAGCTCCCACTGAGCCCTCTCCTCATGGTTTCTCTGGCTTAAAAGAGTAGGGGTATTCATTTTGAGCCAAGGGATCAGAAACTCCCCTCAGTTCACTGTGGAGAGAAGGGGTCTGGGAAGAGGGTGGAAAGGCATTTGGCTCCCATCCTGCAGTAGAGGGGTGAGCAGGAGGTGAGAAGGCAACGCTTACCCCCAAGGCTGGCTCACAGGGATGGTGGAATTCCAGAAGCTGAAATGGAAGGTGTGAGAGGGCACAGGGGCACCCTGAGGTCTACCTCCAGGCAGGACAAGGGGGATTTACTCCCCCTGTGTGACAAATGGGGAAGCTGAGACCTAACGGCTGTGATCCAGACACTCTGTGTGACTAGGGACAAGTCCCTTCCTCTCTCTGGACCTAAGTTTCCCCATCTGACAATTAACAGGCAATGGCCCTGAGGACTCCTGAGTGCCCATACACAGCTCCGTTGGGGCTGAGCACCTTCATTCTGAATTTGCCCCATGAGGGCATCCCCCTCCCTGCAGTTCACCTTTGCTGAACCCTCACTCACACCCCCACAGGCAAACGCTCACCCAGGACACTGGAGGTGGGTGCCCCTCCAGGGAGGGAAGCCGAAGAAATGGGCCCAAACTGCCACACATAGGCTTTAAGGGGGCTCTGGGAGGCAAAGGCGTTCATACGTTTATTCAGTCACTTCCCAAAAGCTTATCCAGGTGTAGAGTATCGAGATTCCAGCTGGGGCTTCAGAGTCAGGCTCTCCAGGTTCAGGTCCTGACTCTGCCCTCTGCTGTCACCTGCATGAGTGACTTCTCTTCTCTGTTGCTGGTTCCCACATCTGTAGGGGATGAACCAACCTCACAGGGCTACGGAGGGAATCAAAGGTGCATGATGCTGGCACAGAATGGTTGCTCAATGAGCATCTTGCATTTGCTGAACACCAGCCTGGACTTGTGCTGGGAGCTCAGGGAGACTGGGTCAGAGTCTCCATCCTAAGAGCTCACGTCTGGTGGAGAAAAAGATGGGTCAATAGAAAATTGCCCTGGGGTGCGATAAAGGTTTCATGGGAGAAAAACCAGGGCTGTGAGTTCAAAGAGGCGTACTGGCCCAGCCTTGGGGAAGAGAGGACAAGTCCTCTGGAGGAGTGAGTTGGAAGCTGGGTCCCTAAGGGTGAAGAGGTAACAAAGACAGGGAAAGGATGCTCCAGACAGAAGGAACGTCCTGGCAAAGCTGTGAGGCAGGAAAGAATGAGCTGGTCTGGGGGCCCAGGCAGGGCTGGGAGCATGGTGTGGGTCTGGCCAAGGTCCCCCAGCAGTGGGTGGAGTTGGCTGGCAGCTCCTCCCCTGAAGATGCCTGGGAGAAGTGGAAAGGACTCTTGGGTATGAGGCGGGCCTGTGTGGAGGCAAGGGGTGGACAAAACGGTCCTGGGCAGGTCTGGCCGAGATGGTCTGACTCAGAGGTCACCGGACAGGGAGGAGGCTGCCCAGACCAGGGAGGTCATCACTGTATCCTCTCCGAAGGTCCAGGAAGTTCCAATAACAGGGGACTCTCTGTTTTAGCACTGAAAGCTCCATGTCCCAGGAAACTCCTTCATCCCAGGCAGCCCTGGACTGCTGGTCACCCTGAGCGCATGTGTCTATGGGCCTCCCCCTCCCCGCCATCCCTAGGAGAGGAATGGACTGACCACCAGCCCTTCCGTGCCCACTATGGCGCTTGCCTGGCGCCACGTCTGCTGGGTCCCTTTGACGGCGGCTTCTGAGGCTGCCCTGCACACACCCATCTCTCCAGACCACCCTGCCTGTCCAAAGTGCCCCCCAGGCTGGAAAAGCATTCCTGGGAGCCCCCCACTGCCCACAGGGTCTAGGCAGACATGAGCCAGCCCTACACAGCGGGACTGTGTGTCCAGGCCTTACCGCACCCACTCTGGCCGGCCGGCAGCCCCCAGCAGCCCCACCGGTCATATAGAGGGCCCATTGACGCCTGGGCCTGGAGGTGGCCGCATCAAAGCCAAGGCTCCCTTGGTTACTTGGGGGTGGGGGGAGGCGGGGGACGGATGCCCCAGAAGCAGGGCCTGAAAACCTGACCTTCCAGAGGGCTGTGAGAGGCAGGAGGAGAGCGGCGGCCTCTGACCCCAGCCTTGCCACTGAGCCAGTCTGGACTCCTCCACGGGGGGGAAACTGAGGCCTGCGCTCTGGGTTCAGTGGTGAAGCCCCAACAGTAGCTCTTATTGCCATCTCCTGGGGACAGCAGACCTTTCCTCAAATCTCCCACCCAGAATGTGCTCCCATCCCCCATAGCTGGGGAATCTCACCCAATCTTCCAGACTGAACCCAAACACCCCCGCTGCTAGGAGACATTGCTGGGACACCTGCATCCACTAGGGACCCTTGTCCTCCTCTGAGCTTCAGTCCCTGGGCCAGCCCTGAGACATAGCGAGTAGTTCCCTACCTTGCTTGGTGGAAGTAAAGAGGAGGAAGGAAGGAAGGGAGGGAGGGAGGGAGAGAGGGAGGGAGGGAAGGAAGGAAGGAGGGAGGGAGGATTGCCTTTAGCCCTCAGTGGATCTCCAGCCCAGGCCCTTGTCATCTGCCTGGAAATAGCACCTGCTGGAGCCCTGAACACCATGGGGCTGGGAATCTCGGGCCTAAGGCTGGGAGTGAGACTCTGGTCTTGCCTTGAGAAGTCACAAGAACAAGGAACAGCGAATCAGTCCAGGAGCAGGTCAGAGCTGGGAGACAGAGTCCCCTCCTCATTTCATAGACCAGGAAACTGAGGTCTAAGGAGGCGTGTGGTCTTGTGAAATGTTGAATTCAGCAGCAGGAAAACTGACTTTCCTTGGCTCCCTGGGGCCAATCATCCACCTTGCGCACAGTTTAGGAGTCAAAACAACCCAGGTCTAAACTGCGTGGTAGCTGGGTGACCCGACGTGTTAATTCACCTCTTATGGTCTCAGTTTCCACCTCTGTAAAATGGGCTAGTAACCCTGACCTCAAAGGGTTGTTGAGAGGAGTGGCTGTGGCCCTGCCCTGAAGGCCTGCAAATGGCACCTGGTGCACAGTGAGCACTTTGTTGGCTCGGGCCCCTCCGAGCCAACCCAATCCCCTGCCACTCAACAGATGTTTCCACATCTCACCCTCCTGCTCTTTCTCCAGCGCCAAGCCCTGGTTTTCTCGGGGTAGAGAGGGCTGAGCGGGCACGAGACTAGAGGGACTGTCAGACCCCTTGTCAGTGGCTCCCAGGGATAAACGAAGGCACTCTTTGGAGAGGAAGCAATGTACAATGTGGCTACAGCCTCAGCTGCAGCCAGGCTCTGCCCCTTCCTCGCTGTGTGGCCTTGGGAGAGATGCATCACCTCTCTGTGTTTCGTTTTCTCACCTGCAAAATGGAGAAAATGAACAGCACCCACCTGGAGGCTTGTTGGGTGGGTTTAATGAGATAGTGTTTATCATGTGCACAGCACAGGGCCTGGCACAGCCAAGCCCTCCCTGCATGCCAGGAATTACTACTAGTTAACGTTCTTCCTCCTCTGCAAAAACCTTCTCTCTGACTCTAAGCAGGATGTGGAAGGTCAGAAACACTGGCCCGTCTTCTCAAGGCCCAGCTTCATGGCCACCCCCTTGGGGAGCCTTCCCAGCCCTTCCCTTTCTCTCCTCCAGGCATTGGGGGTGCCTTGCCACTGCTGCCCCTCACTCCTCACCCCACAGGTGTCCAAAGGGTGCTCTTGGCAGCGGGGCAGGCTCACAGGTGATACTCAGCCCTTCTCACTAGAATGGATAGAGGAAAGGAAGAATGCATGCATGAATGAATGAATGAATGAATGGGCTGACGGTCGGTCACCCTGAGAGGTTTCCAGCTTCTCCCCCACTTCCCCCTTCGGCGTCTGGCTTCTTCTTTGAAACACTTGTTGGCGCGAGCCTGAGCACTCCGGTCCAATCGGTGCAGGCAGCGTGAAGGTTTAGGTTCCTCTTTGGGGTTTTCTTTCGAGTCTGGGAAAAGTGTTTTTTGGCAAAAGGTTCAGACTTACGTGTGGGTGGAAAGGGCAGACACGTATAACTTATGATTTGAAGGGTGACCAAAGTCAACCCCCCTCCAAACATCCTTCGTCGTGGGACATGGTGACAGACTCCACCAGTACACGAAGTCCTGTGGGGCTGGGGCTTTTGCAAATGCAGGTCCCTTCGCATCACACGCACCTGAGTGTCGACAGGCGGTCTGATTCCTTGGCCTTTTCGGAGAGGAGTTAAATGGCTGGAGTAGAGGAAGCAGAGGACATCCGGTGGAAGGAACACTTGGAGAAGGCAAAGGGAAAGGCAGATGGAGTGGAAAGGGGTGGGGAGGAGAGGAGGGATCCATTTTGGTCATGCTCCTTTCCCCAAACCCAACTTGCCTGGGTACCAGGGCTGAGAACCAGCACCTGTGGCTTGGCCTCCAGTACTCCCTCCTCAAGCCTGAGCTCTGTCCCACCCCGTCTCTGTGGGGTAAGTGGGGACAGGAGGTGAGACCTGATCTGCCTCCCCCAGATCTTCACATCCCCGTGTCTCAGGAAAAGGTGCCAGGTCCAGGATGGGTGGAGAAAGGACATCCAAGTCAGAAGTGACAAGGAGCCCGTGGAAAGAGCCTGGTGCCCCCAAGTCAGAAGTGACAAGAAGCCTATGGAGAGAGCCTGGTGCCCCCACATCTCCTGCAGAGCAGCTATATCCCTTTCCAGGGGGAGAGGAAGCCACCTCTGAGAGCAAGGCCACCTTAGAAAAAAGACTAGAAGGAGACACTGAAATGTCAGCAGTAGTTAACACTGTGTGGTGTGCCATTATGGCAGGTTCACCTTTATCTTACATTCTTTTGATGATTGTGTATTTTCCAAACTTTTAATACTGAATATATATTTCTTGTAAATTTAAGGGAAAACAATTTTTTTTTTCAAAGAAAGAAAGAGGAAGAGGCAGCCCCACCCTCCCAGGAGCAGGCAAGCTGGGGCTGCTGTCAGCCCGGGCTCCAGCCTGGGACCCGCCTGCTCCCACCCAGCAAGGCCCTGCTGTCCACCCTGCTCTCTGTTCTTCTTCCCAAATCACTGTGTCTGTCGCTTGCTCCTTGGCTCTGCCCTGTCGGGCTGTGGAGCAAGGGTCTGCCCTGGGCTTGGTAGAGCCATGCATACAGTAAGTGCTCAGGAAATATTTGTGACCTGAGGTGTGGTCCCAATCTGCAGACAGTTTCCCTGGAGAGTGGGCCTAGGTCCCCAGTGGACTTAGGATGTGAGGTGGGCGAATTGGTTGCTGCTGATTCATTCAGTGAACATTTATTGAGCATCTACTGCGTGCAAGCACTGTTCTGAGCACTGGGGATGCAGAAGTGAACACAATGGACAAAGAGGCCTGCTCCCTGGGGGGCCGACATTCCAGTGATGTGTGGAGAGAGACCGCCTCAGGAACCGCCCTCCCCCCAGTGTTTTTCAGTGTCAGCTTTCCACTTACAGATGGGGAAACTGACACTCAGAGAGGAGGCAGTCCTTGCCCGAGCCCCACAGCCAGGGAGTTGCAGACGCTGTTCTAAGCTCCAGGGCCCTGAGATTCAGCCCAGACCTTAGCCCCCCGAGCCTTACGAAGGTAGGGTCTCTCCTCTGGCTGCCCACACCCCTCTGGCTTAGGTCCTTCCTACCTATGTAAAAATCTCAGCCTCCTGGGACTTCTATAAATGCTCCAGATTCCCCATTAAATCCTCGTCACAGGTGGTGTGCTGGGCATCACCACCTCCACTGTGGAGGTGAAGGCAGACTCAGACAGTTGGTGGGACTTGCTGCAGCTAATGTTCAAGAAGAGGAGAGAGGACCTTGAGTCATCCTTGAGTCTGTCTGACATCAAACCAGCCCATCAAACTCTCCCTTCTGCCTGGAAGGTGGCTTCTCTTCCTTTTGGCCTGAGGACACCACCTCCATGGAGCCCTCCCTAATACATCTCGGCAAGGTGATTCATATCCTCCTCTATGCAACCACAGTATCTTCAGGCCCTTCTCAAATACTTCCTGAAGGCTTCCTAGAAAGGGTGGAACCTGAGATGAGTCTAGAAAGGGCAGATGTGGGAAGGAAGGAACCTTGCTGGTACAAGCAGAGTGAACAGCATGGGGAAGGCATGGCAGAAGGACCACATGAAAGGATGACCTGGAGATGGAGGGTTTGTGGGTCCTGGGGAGGGCTTGAGGGAGAGGAAACTGGGGAGGGAGGTGGGCCAGGCCTGGGGTTGGGCACGGCTTCAGGACGTGGGGGTCCAGGACTGATCCGAGCTGGGCCGTGATGTGGAGCAAAGCATCCCATAAAGTACAGGGTGACTCTCTGAAGTAGGCCAGTGTAGACGTGGCCTTGAGGGTAGGTACATGTGTGAACAGAGACCACAGGGGCCTCCCGCACCCGCTCGCGAGCCCTATTTTTGTCAGTCTCTAGACACACATCTGAGCAGCCGAAGTGCACTTGTTCTCAGGCACGTAGAGGGTTCTGTGGATGGCCACATCTGTGGTCGGACGAGGACAAGGGCGAAGTCTCAGAGCAGTCAAAGGGAAACCTGTCTTGGGGAGAATCCCAGGGCTAGGGACAGCGGCACGATTTTCAGGACACAGTGCAAAATGAAAATACAGGATCCCTTGTTCAAAAATCAGTAAGAATTTCAAGACGGTGACCACAGAACACAAAACCAAGCATGAGGCCCTTCTAAGAAAGGGACCCTGTGCAACCGCACAGGCCTGAAAATAAACCTCTGCCTGCCTCGCCTGCCTGCCTTAAACTTGTGCGGCTTCCATTCTTCACGAGTCCACAGTTTTAAAATAATAATCATGAGTGAAGCCTTAGGTGAGAGCATACCTTGAAGATTTTAGAACCAGTAAGAGCATCGGGGAAAACATGAATCCAACCGACGTCCCCACCCTGTCTGCATTTTATGTTGTAGAACACCTGAAGGATCTAAGGAATTTAAAAATAAACTCGGTAATCTCAACACCCAGAAGAAACCGCTATCACTCGGTGTGTTTCCTTCCAGTCTATTTTTACCCCATGTCTTGTTTTTGCCTCTGTGGGTCTCTCTCCTCCATGTGCGAGGCCATGCAGATGTGTCTGAGAACCTCAACAAGAATATTAAGAGGCTGGGCATGACGGCTCCCCTGCAATCCCAACACTTCGGGAGGCTGAGGTAAGAGGATCACTTGAGCTCAAGAGGTCAAGGCTGCAGTGAACTACGATGGTGCCACTGCACTCCAGCCCAGGTGACAGAGCGAGACCCAGTCTCAAAAAAAAAACCCAAAAAACCACATTAACAATATTAACAGTCATCACAGCTTGAACATCCCTTACCCAAGACGGTTGGGGCCAGAAGCATCTGAATTTAGGATTTCTGATTTTGTCAGATTTTGGAATAGTTGCATTATACTTCAATCCAAAATCCAAAATTCTCCAATGAGCGTTTCCTTTGAGTGCCATGTTGGCCTTAAAAAAAGTTTTGGATTTTGGAGCATTTCAGATTTCAGATTTTTGTACTAGAGATAATCAGTCTACATAGGTGTCAGGATATGTCTAGGAACAGTCTAGAACAGCACCGTCCCATAGGATTTTCTGTGATGATGGTAATGTCCCATGTCGGTGCTGCCCAAAATGGCAGCCACAAGCTGCACGTGAATCCTGAGCACCTGAAGTGTGGCTACTGCAACTCAGGAACTGAACTTTTTATGTTATTTCATTTTAAATATTTTCATTTAAATAAGCTACTTTGTAGGGCTACACAGATCTAAAATAGTGTATACTGAACTGTTGACTGAGTTATCTCTTCGGGTGAGATTATGCAGTTTTTCATTTTTCAGCTCAAAATGTTTGAAAAGTTTTAGACATAACAAGCATGTATTGCTTTAGTAATCAGAAGAAAGCTACCAAAAATGTTAAGTTTTTAATGCATTCAATGCTATGGGGAAAAAAATACTTTAGATTTTTAAAAGCCTCTGATGGGGAAAGATTGATCCTGGCACAATAGGATCTATTTTTATTTTTCCGATCAACATACACGAGAACGTATGTGAGGTTTAGAATCAGAAGCTGTGGGTTTGTCTACTGGATCTGCCACTTACTGGCTGTGTGGCCACTTAACCTTTGTGAACCTTAATTTCCTCATCTGTAGGATGGGGATATTGATGCTAGTGACCTCTCCAGGCAGCTGTGGGGATTGAATCAGACAAAGAAGGTGAGAACAGGAGGTCTGGCCTAGCAATGGGTGCAAATTACTGGAGATGATTTCTGTAGGGGGGGAACGATTCATTCCTGCAAGACGGTGTTCCTCACAGCTCTGGCTCCCCTCCCCGTTTCCTAGAAACCAGGAAATCAGGGTGGCATCTCCCAACAAATGTTCAGATGTTATCAGGTGTTGAACAGAAGTAAGTAATGGTCAAACAAGATTGGGATTGGTTGTTTCAATGTTCAAGAGTGTTTTGCTGCAGGACTTTTCAGAGCCTTTGATTTGCTAATGGATACCTTGTTGGGCCATGCAGATTTAAAATAGTGTATGCTTAGCTGTTTACTGAGTTATTTCTTGAGGTGAGATTATTACACATCTGGAAGGGGCTGGTGTGCTCAAAGTCCACTTTGGGAAAAGCAGCTCTAGAGAGAGCTATGGAATCTACCATGGGCTGCACGCATTGTGGGGGCGGGGAAATTATCTTTTCAAGGACTGAGAAAATTGTCCTGAGACTTCACAGGAAAATCAACTGGATCCTAAATGTAAAAAGGAAAAGTACAATGTTGAGGTTAATAAATTCATAATTGACTGCCTAGAAAATATAAATTAGTATGACTCAACTCTTAAATAGTTCTATTAGCAGCAAACATTTACATAGCTCTTAACTCTAGGTCAGGCACTGTCTACGTGCTTTACGTATCTTTGCTGATTTTGTTTATATATGTATTTGAGCCAGGGTCCGGCTCTGTCATCCAGGCTGGAGTGCCGTGGCATCATCTTGGCTCAGTACAGTCTGTCTCCCAGGCTAATCCTCACAACCCTGTAAGACAAAAGCTATTATGAGGCCCATTTTATAGATGAGAAAACTGAAGCCCAGAGAGCTTAAGGCACCTGCACCTGGGCAGCCTGCATCCGGAGCCTGTGTGGCTCGTCAAAGCACAGTAGCTATGAGCTAATGGACATTTGCTCAGGTCAAGGAGCATCCTTGGTCTCCTCTCGGCCCCCTTCCTGGGAAGAGTTGGTGGTGCCCCCACGAGCTTGCTTCCCACGTCCTCCACTCACACCCAGAGAGGCTGGAGCAACTCAAGGGGTGAGGGGAAGCCAGGCAGAACCAGTTTCACCACTTTCTTACGGGTGAGTCATTGCCTCCACTGGGCTTCAGTTTCCTCATCTGAGAAATGGGCCAGTAATCATTTGTGGAACAAGAGAGGGGAGATTCATAAAACCCAGTGCATGGCCCATGCAGAAGGTACTTGAGGTGTAGTGGTCCTCTCCTTGCCCAGTGCAAAGAGAAACTGAGGCACAGAAAGAGGGGGACAGGGCCAAAGCTGACTCAGAGAGCACCCCAGGGAGCCAGGCCAGAATCCCATGGCCGGCCCAGGTCCCTGCAGCACATTCGGGGAAAGGGCTTCTCTCTCTCTTGGCAGGTGGTCACGCTGCCCTTCTTACCGCAGCACAGCAAGCACTTTGGCGGAGACCTCTGAGTTCCTCTCTTCTAGGCTCTTCAGCTCTCCTGGGGCCCTTCCACCTATGGCAGGTCTGCTTGATCCAGGCAGGCTCAGGCCTCCTGCCAGGGCATGGTGCAGATGTGCCCTGGAATTCCCGTCAGGTCCCCTTTTCTGAGTGAGGGGCAGACACATAGGCATGGCCCTGTTCATGGCCCCCTGTGCTTGTCCAGGTATCCCAGATACCCCAAGCAGAGGGATGCACTCCACAGCCCTCTACTCCAAGACTAGAGTTCACCCCACGCACAGCCACCTGTGAGACTGGCTATGTTCGAGGGCTACCTGTTCCCCACCCTCTGCACTTGGATTTAACGCTCAGCAGTTGTCGTATGAAAATGCTGGATCATTTTCGCTTAGAATTGGTGTGTGGTACGTGAAGTCCGATGGGCTAGTGCAGCACGCCTGAGGATGTGGAGCCTGGATCCACTCTGCCTCCTGCTGCCTCCAGGGATGGGTTCTCGGCAGCCCACCACCCTGCACTGCCGCCCTCCGCTGAGGCAGGCATGGGGAGGAGAGGGGCATGGAATCCGAACACCAAGTTTTGGGGTGGCCCCTGGGCATCTGTGAGGGTGTGCGCTCTCTGCACAAATCTCCCCAAGTCCTAGGACGTGTGACATTGAATAGTAAATAAAAAACACCATGCTGGGTTGAGAGTCCAAAGAAGAAAGGAAAAGCTTTTTTTTCCCCTGCACTTTGAAAAGGGGTTCTATATTTTCTTTTCACACTGGGTCCTATAAAGTAGGTAGTTGGCCCTGCCCGAGGACTGGGGAGACATGCAAGGCCTCCGGAAATACAGTGCAGGCTGGAGGGGAGCACAGAGGAGGCCTGCCCTGTTGAGTTTCTGCGAGTGAGAGGAGGGAGCAATGGTTCCTGGGGTCTCCTGGGATTCTGGGGCCCGGGCAAAAAGAGGAGGCTGCAGTGTGAGGACTCCAGGTCGTGGAACCCCTCGCACAGGTACCCCGAACTCAGCTATGCAGACTCCTCCTGGGGTGGCCCCGTGCTCTGAGCCGAGGCCCACCCTTCTCTCTAGCAGGGTGCCAAGGGTCAAGGCCAAACTCCTGCTCCAGAGAGGCCTGGCCCAGAGCAGCAGGCTGGAGGTGGCGGGCAGGCTCCCGACCGCCTCCCTGGCACTAGCCGCGTGGATGATGGACCGGGTGAGGCGGGCTCCTGGTCTTGGCTTTCACACACGCCACGAGGAATGAAAAGCTCCCAGGGGCCACTGCGGACGGCAGGAGGCCGGGTCACAGTTCAGTCGGTGGTGAGGGCCGGTGGGGGTCGGTGACAACTTGGACTAGGAATTAAGCTGTGGTCAAGATTGGGACTCGGTTTGTGGCTATTTGGGAGTGAGATTGGGGCCTCTCTCTGTCTCGTTCACATCCGCCAAGTCCTCGGTGCCGGCGCTGACAGGCTCTGAGTCACAGGAGGTGCTCAGTAAATGCTCCTGGAGGAATGAGTGAGTGAGTGGTCTGCAGGGTGCCGGGTGGGGAGGCGCGGCTGGAGTACAGCCCTGGCCGCTGGGGACGATTTGCATTTTCCATTTAGACTTGGATTCAAATCTTGGCTCTGCTGCTTACTCCCCAAGGGGGATATTTAACCTCCACTTTGCTGTTTCTCCATCCGTACAATGGGGAGAATGACAGTACCTCCCTCTCGGGCTGCTAGAGAATTCACTGAGACGAACGTGAGGAGCTCGGCCCCCAGCTGCCGGTGGGAAATGCTGCGGTCTGTGGGAATGAGTGGATTATATTGAGAAGACCTGCAGGCCCCAGCCCCTAAGACACACTCACGCTGTTCACCGTGGTTATAAGACTTCGGTCTTTAACTTTTTTTAAATGGGTTTTCTGTATTTCCCAAGATTTTTCATTGTGCTGATATTATTTGTATCACAGGGGCAGGGGGCAGGGGGCAGGGTCGTGGAGTCGATTAATGTTATTAATTGACAGTATTGTTTAAATAGACAATAATAAGAGGAGGTCAGGCGGCGTTGGCTCCCCTCAAGCATTCACTGGGTTCCCAGCTTCCCAGAGGCCCTGTCAGCATTTGGGCCACGTGGCCTCCCCACATGTACCCTTGCCCAGGATATGCCCCTTCCCCAATGCACGCCTGCCCTGTACGCACCCCCATGCACCGCTGCCCTGCATGTGCCCCTCCCCTGCATGTGCCCACCTTCAGGTTAGACCCCCACCAGCTGAGGGTTTCTGGTAAGACCTGCAGGTGTGCGGGCCTCTGTCACAAGCTGTCCCAACTCAGCAACCAAAGTCTGGCCCTGCCTCACGTCAGGCCTCCCGGCCTGTGTGCCCACCCCAACCATGTGCATGTGAACACACGCTGCCCTCACACAAGCATACACACACTTCAGAGGCCGCACCGGCTGCCACAGACACAGACTTTTCAGGAACTCCTTCTGGGGGAGCCAAGGGCCACCTGGTGGCATGGCCTGAGGGAGGCTGCAGGGGAGGCCACTTTGCCTCTACCCATGCTGGTCTTCTCATCTCTGGCCAGGAAATCCTTCCTCTTCCTGGGGGTCCCCAGACACCTGCCATGTGCTCCTGTCCACTGGGCTGATGCTTCCGGAGGGCTGAGGCCTCCAGGAACTCAGGACTGATGTGACAGTCAGGGCCCCAGCTCAGAAGGAGGTTTCCCAGCTGGAAAAAGCCTCAGTGATGTCTGGAGGGGTCTCATTGTCTGATAGATGGGGAAATTGACGCCAGGAGAGGGTGGGACCTCCCCAGGTCACCCCAGGAAGAAAGGTATATGCGGAGGAGGCAGCCTCACCGGGTAGAAGCACACAGCAGAGAGGGCAGAGGAAGCCAGTCCTGGTCAAACTTCTCTGAGCTCTGGGTCCCTCGCCTATCAGAGCGGAGCTACTCAGACCCTTCCAGCTCTGGCTGTGATCTGTGGGGAGCTCCGGAAGGCTTCAGAGAGCTCCAGGTGAAGTCCGCATGGCTCTCCAGGTTGTGGGGAAAGGAAGATGCAGGCAGGGAGTGTCCCCAGGGACCTAGGTTAACCCCCTGCATAATTTCTGTCCTCTTCTTCCTGTGGGGTCAGTTAAAAACCAGCCTCCCATCTGCTGGGGCGGGGCGGGCCAGCCTCTATCTGGGGCTGACAGGTCTTTCCCAGCCCAGCCTGGGACAGAGACCTGCCCACTCCAACCCCCAAAGACCAGGCTTGGCTGCCTGTGGTGAGCAGGCCCATCTGGCAGGGTTCTCTCTCCCTTTGACTCAGCACTGAGTATCTGTACCCACTCTGCTCAGAGCCGCCGCAGGCCTAGGAGGCTGTCTCTGAATCTCTGCTCTTTCATTTCACAGACGAGAGGGTGAGCTGCGGTGGCCTCCCAGGGCGCATACGGAGCCAAAACAGGGACAGGACCTGTCTGCCCAGCTTCTAAGTCAAAGCTTGTCCTTGCTTCTGGGGAGTGCTGGGACTGTGTCCCATTGGGTAGCAGGGGGTATAGTGGGCAGTGTCTTTGCACCCTCAGGTGACAAAGCCCAGGGCCCACAGCTCTCTGGAGCAGCATCAGAACACCCTCAGTGTTCTCATCTGTAAGATGGGGCACAGCCATCCCTAGCTTAGGGGTTACCATGAGGACACAAAGAGACGCAGAGTGTCTGGCACGTGGTGAGCTCCGTGGGTTAATTATTAACAAGTACGATGTCTATACAGGACTGAGGTCCGGAGCACCCTCAGACCGCAGTGACCTCTGTGGCTGTTTTGGTTGGAACTAAGCATCTGAGCCTTAGACCATAATGTGGAGAAAAGGCTGAGTAAATGGGTATTTTCAGCATTGGCTGGAATCAGTGAGGCCTTGGGTGTAGACAGGGCTTTTCTCTGGAGAAGCTGGAATCATGCCCCCTGGCTTTCTGCCAAGCTGAGAAGTCCAGGCTGCCAGTGAGAGTGGAGCTGGAGAGCAGCTGTGGGGAGAATGCGGGGCAGGGTCCAGAGCCCCTCAGTGTCCACGCAGGGCTCAGCAAGCCCAGCCCAGAATCTGTCCTAAGTAAGGAACCAGCGATGCAGCTAAGACATCCATGCAGGGTGTTCCGTGACAGAAATCCAGACAGCCCCTAAACAGCCCATCACAAGGGAGCTAAGGTGCTCCATGAGGGGTGGGGGAGTGGGCACCTTTCCACACCCCACCTCTACCAGCCCTGCCCAGCAGCCACTGGCCTCCAGCCATCGAGGGGGTTTTAAGGACACAACACACACACACACATGTTGAGGAATTTCAAAAGCAGGTTTAAAGGACCCCATACTGTATGTTCCCAACACTGTAAAAGAAAGGAAGGAGCGAAGGGAGGCAGGGTGGAGAAGAGAAGAAACGAAATCTATGCATACAGTAAGAAGAGCAGAAGGCCGAACACCAAGTGGGAACCGTTGTTCTGGGTGGCAGGATTATGGATGGTTTTAATTTTCTTCTTCATAATTTTATTATTTTCCAATTTTTCTTTAATGAATGGGTATTATTTTTATAAACAGAAAAAAATGTGTTCTGTTTTAAGGAATGCGGGGGATTCGGGATTGTTCTTCCCCTTTTACAGACTTTAAAACTGAGGCCCAGAGTGGAAACGGCATTCGTTCATTCACTCACTCATTTATTCATTCATTCATTCTCAAATGTTTCTGGGAACCCCCCTAGGGTCAGACTCAGTTTGAAGTCCCATGCCAAAGGGCTGAAAGGGGCCCATCTCTGTTCTCAGGGAGGTGATAGTCAGGGGGTGTAAAGGACACAACAGCATGTCCATACAATGCATTCAGACAAGAGGCCATGGTGGGGAGGGGAAAGAGAGGGGGCCAAGTCCTTCTGGGAGTGTTAGAGATGGTCTCACAGAGGGAAAAGTAGGGCAGGGCTTTGATGTACGAGCAGGAGCTTGGCAGTCGGAGAATGGGGAAGCGCACACCCTGAAAAGAAACCAGGGTCTGTTAGACAGAGAAGATTCACGGTGTTCAGGGGAATGGGTGGGAAGATAACACTGGAACATTCCATGGGCCAAGTCTGCTAAAGGCCTGGAGTTGCCTGGCTCTGCTGCTCAATGGTTATGTGACTTTGGGCAAGCCACTAAGCCTCCTGAGCCTCAGTTTCCTCATCTGGAAAATGGGTTAGCCATCTTATTGGGTTACTGCAAGAACAGAGTGAGTTACTAAGTGTAAAGCACTCAGCCTGGGTCTGGCATATCGAAGCAGCCATGAAACTGTCTGCTTTTATCATTTGCTATGATTTACACTTTACCCTATAGGCATTCTGGAAGCCAAAGAGGGTTTTTAAGCTAGAAGTTAATGTGAATTCATTTGCTTATTTATTTCACCGATTCAATAGGCATTTTTTGATATCCTAATATGTACCCAGGAATGGTTTTAGGTGCTAGGGATGAATTTGCCAGACAAAATACAAGACTCCTACATTATTTTGATTTCAGATAGACAATAAATAATTACAATATTTGGGGCAACTTTATACTAAAAAAAGTGTTCATTATTTATCTGAAATTCAATTTAACTGCGTGTTTTATATTTCCATTTGTTAAATCTGACAACTCTATCTGCAAATGTCACACCAAGCAAACAAAAAATCCCTGCCCTCCTGCAGCTGATATTCTGTGGGAGAAAAGAGACAATTTATAAGTCAAGCTATTGTGTATCAGGTGCTAATCAATGTGCTGAAGAACTGTCAATTAACGAAGGGAGATATATTTGTTTCCTATGCCTGCCATCATAAATTAACACACTTTTAGTGTCTTTAAAAAAAAAACAAACATGCATTTATAATCTTACAGTCCTGGGGATCATAAATTCTCTATGAGTCTCCCTTGGCCAAAGTCAAGGTCAGGGCAGGGCTGTGTTCATTGCTGGAGGCTCTGGTGGAGAATTTGTGTCCTTGTCTTGTCCAGCTCCTAAAGGCTGCCTGCTTTCCATGGCTCATAGCCCCTTCCTCTGCCTTCAAAGCCCACAGCTTTTGGCCACGTTTTTCCCACACCACCATCTCTCGGGTTCCCTAATCAGTTTCCACGCCCTGTCTCCCTCTGACTGTCTTTTTCTGACTCCCTCTTCCACGTGTAGGGATGCTTGTGATCATATGGGGCCCCCCTGGGGAATCCAGGACAATCTCCCCATCTTAAAGTATTTATCCTTCATCATATCTGCAAAGTCCCTTTTGCCATATAAGGTAACATATCCACAGGTTTGGGGATTAGGATGTGGACATCTTTGGGGCCATTATTCTGTCTACCACAGGAGGTTAGAGAAGGCCTCTTGGAGGAGGCAGCAGGAAACTGAATGAGGTGGGGAGCTGAGCCAGGCAGACAAAATGGGAAGGGCTTTCCTGGCAAAGGGAACAGCACACCCAAAGGCCCTGAAGTGGGAGTCTGATCGGCACATTTGAGGGCAGGGTGGCTGGAGCAGGGTGAGGGAGGGGCAGTGTGGAAGGAGATGAGGTCAGAGAGGTGGAGGGCGGCAGGTCATGTAGAACCCCATCAAGGCTGGCTGGAAGGGGAGAATCAGCCCTCTCCTGCCCCTCACCAGCCCCCAAGCCCTGCCCTACAAGTACTACCCTGTCTTGCTAAGTTGACACTCATTCCAAGAGTACTCACGTTTTAGTAAGAAACTCTGTAAGGCCCCAAGGGCTAAGTTGCTAATGTTTAGGCCTGAGGGGCACAGTCTCACCTCCCACACCACCAGGGAATTGGTGATCTTCCCTAAACCAAAGACCAAACTCTTCTCAGAAGTATTGCAAGATGAGAAGGAAGAGGCTTTCCCTGCAACATGAGGGATTTGGGTTAGACATTTAAAAGAACTTCCTATGTGCTAGCAGAAAACTGTCAGTTAAGGTTGGTAACATCTGGGAGCCTAGGTCCTGGCTGAGGACCCTGCCCTCAGGAGCCTGACATTCAGCCACCAGCGGAACTCCCACGATGACCTGAGGGAAGAGCGAGTCCTGATCCTGGACTCCCCTGGGCCCCTGATCATCCTGTGACCTCAGCACATCACATCCCCTCTCCAGACCTATTTTTCTAACACAGGAGGACTGGCCTCAAAGATTTTCAAGGGTCCTCCCAGCACTGGCCAGCTACTCCAGGGCTCTTATTTCCTAGGACAGAAATCTTGTGGTTGTGTGATTTGGCAGGCTGCTTACCCTTGCTGGGCCTCAGTAAGTGGGGATGATCATAGAAGCCCCCTCTTAGGACAGAGCGAGGATGAAAAGAGTTCAGCTGTGTGAGTTCTCAGAACCGTGCATGGCACACTGAGAATGCCATCCATGGGAGCTACTTCGAAGAAGGTTCTAACATCTTCAGGGGCTTGGAGCCTCAAGTCCGGGACCCTGTCTCCCGGAGCCTCACATTTGCTGGCTGTGGGATTCTGAGTCTCCAGACACCCCCGTCCACCCCACTGCCAGCGTGCCCCCAAAGCCCTGGCCTCCCCCACGTGCTGGGTGGCATGCCTACCCCACAACCACATGAAAAGCCATTCCCCCAGGGTGTCCCCACACCTGGGAAAACCGGCAGTCTGCCCGGCGCTGGCCCCGCCTGGTGGCTGGAACACCGGGCAAGATCAATGACGCCCAGCTCGGCTCCCAGTGCTGCCACCTTGTTCCAATCAGGGCTGGGCGCCTTCCGCTCCGGACCCCCGCCCAGCCCTGAGCCGCTGCTCCCTCCTAGACCCTACCCAGCTGCCCACGTTTCCAGCCCTGTGACCTCCCAGGAGTGGTGCCCATAGCTGGCTGCACAGTGGCTGCAGCCTGCCTGGACTTGGGAGGTTGAAGAACACACCGCGCCATGGGCAGGCTCGGGGGAGCACAAAGCTGAGAGGCGGGAGCCCAGGGCAGGTCCTGACATTCGGGTACCCCTTGATGCTGCTCCTCCCCCCTCTAGCCTCAGTTTCCTCAACTGCACATCAGGCTACTTAGACTCACCCCATCTGGCTCTCAGGGCGGTTGTGGGAGAAGCAACAGAGAGAAAGGGCAGGAAGAGTCTTAGGAACCAGGGATACTGGCAGTGCAGAGGAGTGTGGAGAAGGCAGGTGGGGAAGCCGGTTCCGCTGCGCAGTGCGCCCTCCTACCAGCTCCCTTCTCCCTTCCTGGATCCCTCTCAACCCCTGGGTCTCAGCTCGGTGTCACCTGCTCTGTCAGACCTTCCCTGACCACCCCACCTAAAGTATTGGCAACGAGCCCCTCTCTCCCATCCACCCAGTCACTCTCTATCACTTTACTCCCATCTGTTTTCTTCAGTGTCCCAAGACACTGTCCAATACTGACGTGCTTATTTATTTGCCTCCTTGTCTGTCTTCTGTCTGCCCTGCCGGAATCAAAGCCCCAAAGAGCTCCATAGCTTTCTTGTCCATTGCTTATATCCCCAGCACCTAAAATCGCCCCAGGCACATAATAGGTGCTCAATTAGTGTGTATTGACTGCTTGAATCTAGTGCCAACTCCTCCTCCTTCTCTGTCTGTTTCTTACTTCTCCTTTTCCGCTCCCATCTCATCTCTCCCCTCATTTAAGCTCAGAGCTGCTAAGGACAGGACTGGGAACCTTTTCCCCTGGGGACAAGGATGGGGGCAGGGGTAAGTCCAGGCCTCCATGAGCTAAAACGGCCTTCAGATCATCCAGCCACCCTAGATTTGACTAAGGCTGAGGCAGTGAGAGAACCCCCCCACCACCACCCCAGGTCTGAGGACATTCAATGGGCTTCTGGAAGCCCACTCAGGTAATAAACATCACATTCCTGCCAGTGGAAACTTATGCCAACAGCAAATGACAGAGTGCCCAGTGTCTGAGCCTGTCACCTGGACTTGCCAGGCAGGGAGTCTGAAGCCTGTTCTAGCCTCTGTTTGGCTGTACTCAGCCTCAGCACCTCCCCTGCAGCCATGACCCAGTAAGGAGGTGGGGACTCAGCTCATCATGTAGGGCTGGCATCACTTTGGGAGCAGATCTCCCATCCCAAGCAGCATCCTCCAACCCCAGCCAACCACCCCACCAGACTTTGGTCCCTTGGGGTCAGCTGTGGACCCTAGAGCCACCACTCTGTCTCTTCTTTCCATGAAGTCTGAGCTCCCCTCATAGCCAGCCCAGGCAGCACAGACTGGGATCAGGCTGCTGAGGTTCAAGGCTCAGCTCTGATACTCATAGTATCAGAACTATGAACTTGAACACTTGGGACATCAGAACATGAACTTGAACATGTTCCTGACCTTGCTCTGCCTCAGTTTTCCTACTGTTACAATGAGGGGGTGATGACTATGTGCCTAATACAAAAGTGGCTCTGAGGATTCAATGGCATGTGTCACAGCACATAACATTAGTTACTATAATCAAGGGGCCTGGTCCCCGGGATGAGGTTGCTGGACAACTTTGGCATTGACAGAGCTGGTTCAAATCCCAGCTCTGCCACTTCCTATGTGGGTGCAAGGGACTTCCTTGCCTGTAAAGTGGGCCCCCTGACACATACCTGAGGGCTACATAAAGTGGGCCATGAGGAGAGCTTGGGGAGCTTGCTCAGCAGAGGCTGTTACCTAGAAGTGCTTGTAGGTGGAGGCTGTCGTGATGAGGACGGTCGCAAGGGCCTGCTGAGATTCAGCCGAGTGTGATGGTATGAAGGACCATCTAATGGTAACAGTGATTTGGCTGAGAATAAACACATCCCAGCTTTGCTGCATCATGAACAGCTGTACGACTCTGTGCACATTTAAGCATATTGTCTACTTTTTTCAGAGGTTTGGGGCAGAGGGACTTTTTTGAATTTTTATCTTTTGCTTTCTTTTAAAAATATGTTTAAACATGTAAAATACATGTACAGAAGAATGTATAAAAATAACTATTGTTTAAAAAAGAATAATAAAGCAGACATCTATGTACCCATCACCTGGCTTTTAAAAACAAAGCATTAGTGGCACCTTAGGGCTCCCACCAGTGTCCTCTCCCCGACTACATCCCTCTCCCTCCCCGTCATGGGTGGCAAGTGGTGGGGACCACTCTCCTGAATTTTTTTTTTTTTTTTTTTTGGTAGATACAGAGTCTCATTTTGTTGTCCAGGCTGGTCTTGAACTCCAGGCCTCAAGTGATTCTCCCACCTCACCCTTCCAAGTAGCTGGGATTACAAATGCAAGTTACCATGCCTAGCTATGATTTTTGTATTAACCATTCTCTTTTTGCCTTCTTTTTTCGTCTGTCTGCTTTTTGCCTTCATCATCATTTTCTATTTATAAGAGCAGAAATTCTGGGACAACCTGAAAGGCCAACAATAGGGGATGTGACTTACTAGAGCTCTTGGAAATAATTTGTTCTCCCCATTCCACAGATGAGGAAACTGAGGTTTGGAGAGGGCCAAGGTCACGCAGATGGCAAGGTGGGACCCCAGAATGGTCTGCTCTGAATCACGGATGACTGTTCAGAAATGGAGCTCTACAGTCATTCTCTCATTTGTTCAACACGTGCTTGCAATGAGCTGAGCGTTCTAGATGCTAGCATCTGGTCCAGCCCCTGCACCACCCAACATTTGAACTCCTTCCACAATATCCTGGTCTCAACTTGAATACCTCCCATAATGGAGAGCTTTCTACCTCTGAGGGGATATGTCTCTCTTCCTAGCCAGCTCTCATTACTTCTTTTCCTGGTATGGAGCCCCCAGCATCCATGTGGTCCCTGCCACCTGGGAGCTCTTCATAGATCTGACAGAGAAGCTCTTACCCCCCAAGGCTGTTCTCCTCCAGGACCAAATCTCCAGTTGCTTCAACAGTTCATCACATGACATGGTTTCAATACTCTTCCCCATGCTGAGGTCCCTGGGGGTGTCACATGGCCCTAACAGACGGGGCTCAGGATGAAACCCAGGGAGGCCATATGTTAGCCTAGGGCATCTCAACCTAAACCCAAACTGAGGTCTCTGGGCCCGTAGGCTAGTGCCCTACCCTTCCACCCACGTTGTGTGCGGCACCCTAGCTGCAATCCTCCCACCACTTCCCTCACCCTGCCTTTCTCCAGGCTGGGAGGACGGGCTCTCCTTGTCCCCATGGAGCACTGAGGGGCGGGTTACACTCAGATGCTGAGGAGTGGTTTGGCAGCCCCAGGGGGGCAAAGCACCCAGAAAGTCTATGTCTCTGAAGGGAGGAGAAGCAGAAACTTCCACAGCCAGGGTTCAACTCCTCCCAGAGCTGACCCAAGGAACAAATCCAGAGCTCTGAGCCCTGATTCAGTGCCTGCCTCTGTATACAGATCTGTCCACACAATGGTCTGTTGTTTATACAACTGTGATGTGGGTTTCCTCACCATTCTATATGGGGCCTATCTGTGCATCTACACCAATAGGTCCTTGCCTGTTGATGTGGATGGAGACATCTCCTAGGAGTACTTTGCACACACATGCACTTAACTGTTTACACCTGTGGCTGCACTGTAACAATGCCGTTCTCCATGAGGGCTTGTCCATGTGGGTGGGTGTGAGCTGCCAGTGAGTGTGTGAGAGAGACTGTGCCCATGAGCCTGGGTGCTGTGTGAATTTGCCCATGCAGGTTATAGATGTGTGTGTGTGTGTGTGTGTGTGTGTGTGTGTGCGCGTGCGTGCGTGCCCAGGGTCCAGTGGAGAACTTCCCATCCTAGCTTCCTACTTCACGTGCCCCTCAGATCCTGGAGTCTGGCCTCTCCTCATTTTCTAGCTAAATTATAATCCCTGGAAAAGTGGCCTTTATTATGGAAACGCTAACACAGCCTAAATGCCATTGGGGAGAAAGGGGTTGCTGCCATCCTGGGCCCACTTTTCTCTAACGAGAGTGTCTTAGTTCATTCTGTGTTGCTATAACAAAATACCTGAGACTGGGTAATTTATAAATAGAATTAGAGAAATGGAAACTTCTTACTCACAGTTCTGGAGACTGGAAAGTCCAAAATCATGACTCTGGCAGGTTCACCATCTGGTGAGGTCCTGGACTCCCTGCTTCCAAGATGGCGTCTTCTGGCTGTACCCTCCGGAGGACACAGAACGTTGTGTCCTGAAGTCAGAGGGCAAAGAGGACCTAATCCACTCATGAGGGCAGAGCCTTCACCACTTGATCACTTCCCAAAAGTCCTGCATCCACCTCTTAATACCGCCACGATGGGGATGAAATTTTAACATATGACTTTTGGGAGACATTCAAACCATAGAAGAGGATCTTTATTGCCTGCTGAGGATCCTTAGCTGTGCTTTCCAGGCCTGGACACTCAGGCTGCCTGACAGGTCAAAGTGGGCTAGAGGGGGTGGGACAAGGGCAGGCTGAGCTGATGCTGAGGCCAGGAAGGTTTGTGCAGAGGCAGCCGGGTCTGCAGACAGGAGCCTCCGAGTCAAGTCCAGTTGCCAATAAGCACCTTCTGTGAACTTGGACAAGTCTCAGATCCTTCCTGGGCCTCAGTTTCCCCAGCTATGAGATGGGGAAATGAGCAGACTGGTTGTAGATTAGCACGGAATTCTGGAATGTTGAAGACAGAGAGGCCACCATGGGCTCAGGCATGGTCCAATACATTCACCTCCCTGAAGGGGAGTCTGAGGGCCAGAGAGGGAAGAGGCTTGCCCAAGGTTACCCAGCAAGGAACAAGAAAGTGAGCTCCCTTGATTCTAGCAGCTGGCTCTATGAGCCTCAGGCCTAGCCCCGGTTATAGGACACTGCAATCTTTGGGCTCTGTTCAGCTCCAACTTTCGTCAAGAATTTGGACTCTTTAGAGTTTATCGAGGTGCCAGATGCAACTGCTTCCTGACCAGTGAGGGTGACAGAGGAAGACTGCAGCATGAAAGAGTAGAAGAAGACATAAGGAAGGACTTTCCAGATGTTTAGAATGGAGAGCTGTGGGGGAAGGGGGACAGGGCAGAGCTCTAGCTACATCCCAGACCAGACTCAAGGCAGTGACCTGCATACAAAGAGCTAGTAAATGTACAAGTCGCATAAACAATTATAAAACTGGGACTCCCTCCCCAGCCCTATGGATCCAGGCCCAGGTCCCCTGTTGCCCAGGCCCTCAGTTTGACACTACCTGCATGTGACCCTGAGAACCTTCACTTTTCCAGCCTCAGTGATGCCTCCTGTTATCTGGGAATAGAGCATCCTGACTGTGCATCCCGTCCCCCCGGGCATGGTGAAGATGAAATACTGCAGGACGTAGAGCTGTTAAGATCACTCACTTGGGAGTCAGGAAGACGTGAGTTCAAATCTAGGCTTCCCTGCCAGACGGAAGCCCTCTGAGCCTCAGTTTTCCACGTCTGCCCAATTCGCAAAGTTGTTTTGAAGTTCATCTAGGGTGATATAAGCAAAGTGGCTAGTAGGCGCTCAGGAAACCCTACTCCCCAGGACTGGGTACATGGCAGGGGCCAGGAGAGATGTGGCAACTGGTGATGGGGGAAGACTTGCAGTCAGGACTGGCTACATAATTTGGGGGGCCCAATGCAAAATGAAAACGCAGGACCTTTACTGAATAAGTACTCAGAAATTCAAGGCAGCAATGGCAGGGCATTAAAACGAGCTCAGGACCCTCTGAGAGCAGGGCCCTGTGCGACTGCACAGCTCCCAGGCCCAGGAAGCCGGCCCTGCCTCTGGGATATCTGGGGCGGCTCAAATCCAGTTCGGGTGGGGGGGCTGAGGCTTCCCCCACCGCACTGGGGGCCACTCCCTCTCCTAGGACTGCAGCTGGGACCGTGACTGCCGGCCCTGCCACTGTCAGTGGCCATCAGAGGTGGCATAAAAGACTGACTGTTCCCCATGTCCTTATGCCCATTTTTATCTCATGCCATGCGTACAGCACTTAGCTGATTTCTTTCCGCAAAGGGCTGCACTTTTTTTTTCTTTTCCAAGGGTGATGCTGGAAAGCCATGTGGCTTTTATTGCTGGCAGGAATGTCTGAGGCGTTCCTTCACCACCACATAAAATAGAGCCGTAATCTTCATCTGTGTAAGGCCAAAGCCCCCAGTCTCCTCCAAGCCATCGGTCTCTGAGATTAATTAAGGCTTCACAAGGACTGACAGTCATTAGGACCTTTTTGGGTTGGTGGAAAATCCCTAATGGGCCTGGCTGGGCCCAGAAGCTGCTGGGTGGGCAGTGGGGAGAGGAGCCTGCAGGAGAGGAAGGTACGGACTCAGTGGGAGGTAGCTGGAGAAGGAGGGGGTGCAGACTCTGTCCCTGGCACCGGCTGTGACCTTGAGTGAGACGCTTTTCCTCCCTAGGCCTCAGTTCTGCCTTTTGAGAAATGGGGATTTAGATTTGCTGTCTCAGAGCCCTTTCGAGTCTGACATTGTAAAATTCTGAATCCTGCCCACAGTTCTTCTGCCAGGATTCTAATTCTATTCCATGACTATAACTTCGAGCATCAGGTTTGGGTCCACGAGAATAGAGTGTAGTGGACAGCAACGTGGGCTCTGGGGTCAGGCTCCCTGGTTGGAAGCCTACCTCTGTGGTTTCCCAGCGATGCCATGTTGGGCAAGTTACTTGAGCTCTCTTAGCCTCAGTTTTCTTTCCTGTAAAATGGGAATGATAATTGTCCCTAACCCCTAAGAATGCTGTAAGGCATAAATGGTGTAAAGTGAGAGCCATTTAGAGGAGCTCTTTCTCTCCTTGCCTGCCAGAGCTGAACCCACACCCTGGGGCTGGGGGAAGGGCACACGTTTCCCGGAAGCTCCCTTGGCTTCAAGCTGCTCAGATCCCTCCTACCACTCCGGGCCTCCCAATAGAAGAGTCCTGTGTTCGATGGCTCTGCTGACAGGTAGCTCTGCACTCATCTGCTGCTTTGGACAGAGAGCTCAGAGGACAGCCCTCAGAGTACAGTCAGCCCCTCCCTGATGGAGGAGTAGGGGTGCTGGAAGGGCTCCTGAGAACTTGTTTGAACTTCTCAGATTCTGAGGCTCATGGAGGAAAGCTCTTTACTCTCGGAGCCTGGGTTTCCCCATCTGTAAAATGGAGACAATAAAATCTCTGCCCTGCAGAGGCACCGTGAGAGTGAGCAACAATTGGCAGAAAACTCCCAGCATGCGGCAGGTGTCCAAAAAATTAGGGCAATTATTAGTCATAGACCACTGATCAAAGTCACAGACCAAATAACTGTCTACTAGAAATATTTTCCTGATTTACAGATGACAAGAGTGAGTGGTGGGTGGGAGGGCAGTAGGAAGGCCCCACCAAGTGATAGGAGCCGAAACCAGAACTCACTTCCGTGGTAACAGATGGCGCCGCCAGTTTATCTACTCTGCGCCCCTGCCCCTCGCGAGAGAGAAGGTCCCTGTTCTCTCTTTTCTCTGTCCTTGTCTCCCTTTCTCTCTCCCAACCCCAAACAGAGTACTCTCTGATCACCCACCTGCAGAACAGGGTAGGGATGGGTGTGGAAGGATCCCAGGTCATGTGGACACAAGGGAGCTGGCATCCCACAGGAGGTGGTAAGGAGCTGGGTAGGAAGGAGGGGCCTCCGGCTCCTGGCCACTGCGAAACCCTGGAGTCCTGCAGGAACCGACCCGGCCTGTAGAGGGACCTTGAAAGTGTGCCCCCAGTGTTCAGATGCAAACACTGAGGCCCAGAGGGAAATGTGACTGACTCTAGCACTTCCCTGGGGCGAGAGGCATTGAGGGTCGCATCTGGACCTTAGTGTATGAGGCCAACGGGGCTGCAGCCCCCCGCCTGCCTGCGTTTTGCTTCACGGTGCTCGCCCCTGGCGGTGCTGGAGCTCAGTCTAGATCCTGATCATGACTCTCCCCTTTCCAGGCCTCAGTGTTCTCAACTGCGGATCCTGAGGACTACTGCGGATCCTGCCTCCCTGCAGGCTGGTTCTGAGGCCAAAGCACAGCAGGTGGTGGGTGCACTCAGCTATCACAAGACCCTCCCGAGTGACCCTAGCAAGTCCTGCAACTCCCTGCAGATTTGAAGGGTTTGCTGATTTCCAAACCCAGGGCTGCTTAGCAGAATTTACCACCCCAGCTCCCTCTCCCCATCACGGTAGCACTTTCCTGTCTATCTAGATACCAGCTTTTCCCATCACTCAGCCACTAGGAGGAGAGCGCTGACTAGCTCGGCCTGGTGATGCCTGCGTACCCCACATTTTGAGCCAGAGCAGGCTTTTAACCTGGGTCCAGCCCTCTCTAGCCTGGCTGACCTTGAGCAACATTCCTCTTTGCTTATATGTGTATACCACCTACCACATACAACGCCATGGACATTGAATACCATGCTTAATACCCACGTGCAGTGCCTGGCACAATGTAAAGTCTCAGCATCCCCAGCTGTTACCATTCTTCCCATTTTACTGTAGGGGGACCAAGGGCTCAGGGGAGCACAGACACACGGCAAAAGTCTCGGACCTCATAGGCAGTATCTGGGTCCTAACGCCCTCGTCACCCTGTCTCTCCTGCTCCTTCTCCCTCCCCTCCAAGTCTGACACTTTCCAAAAAGAAAGAAAGATCTCTGTAATTCGAGAAGCACCCTTGTCCTCCCACACATTCTGAATCCTTCCAGAGAGGCTGCCCAGAGAGATGACCCGAGAGCTGGACTCCCTGCCTGCAGGAGACAACCCCTCCACCCAGATACACTGCCATTTTTCATTAACTTATATATTCAGATATCATTATTTGAAATCGGGATGCAGATGAGTCCTAGTTTACTCAGCAGCATTTTCTGTTTCTTCAAACAATTGATCACTATTTAGATGTAGTAAAACACGATGCCCCTCCCCTCCTAGAGAGAATCCTTAATCCCCCTCCTGTGAAATAGAATGACCTCCATTGACAGAAGAGGAAACTGAGGCTCAGTGAGGGGCATGAATGTCCCCTTTGGGTTCCAGGGCACTAGGCCGGAGATAGGTTTCACCCTGGGTCCTCTGGACGGGGGATTTAGGGCCAGGCTGTGAGAAATGTTCAGTTTTAGAAGAGAGTCCTCTGCCCTCTTTGCTGGACTAGGCTCCTGTGTGATTTGGGGTATGGGAAACAGACGCCTCTTGGGAGGGAAGTGGGGTCCCTGGCAGTGTCTGCTGAGGCCCAGTTGCTTCTTAGGAAAGTGTCTGCCTATGAGAGGGGCCAAAGTGAGGTTCTGAGAGGAATGGTCAGAAGGGCAATCATCAAGACCCAGCTCCGGCCGCCCTGTGATGGTTGCTGGAAACCCCCCTGTGAGCTGACTCCACGTGGAGCTAGGTCACATCCAGTCCTTACCTCCCCCAGGCAGCCTGCAGGCGAACCGAGGGGTCAGGACAGCATGGACCTGGCTCAGAGTCCTGGCAAGCTTCGAACATGAGAACTGGACATTTCACAGTGTGAAGTCCAGAGCGGGGCGGCGGGTGGGCAGTGGTGGGGGGGAGCGTCAAAGGGCCCCAGCAAGGATGGAGAGGTCTTATTTTTTCATGACAGTGATGGCTCTCCGTGGCTGGAGCACCCTCTGTGTGCCAGGACTGTGCTAAGCACTTTACACACAACTCTGTGAAGGGCCACTATGAGTGCCCCCACTTTACAGATGAAAGAAATGAGGCTCAGAGAGACTTAGGCAACTCTCCTTAAAGCGCTGTGGGTGAGAGAAGAAGACACGCTCAGGCAGAGGGACTGCAGACCCAAGCTCTTTCGACTGCCCATGGGGCTCTTAGGTGGCTTCCCAGAGCATACTTGCCCCACGTCTGATACACTTGGGGGATCCCTGCCCGGGCGCGGCAGAGGCACTGTGAATTACGCCTGCCCTGGGAAGCCCGAACCCTGACTGCCAAGACCACACTTGGAGTGCACTCCTAAATGCCTGAGGTAGACGAATCCCCTTCCTGGGGCAAAGGAGCTGGCTATATTTGCTCCAGGATGGGTTCTAGGTTTACCCAGCTCTGAGCTAAGGTAAGGGAGGGAAGTGTCCTGACCTTCCGCTTCCTTGTCCTGCTGTGGACAACATGGGGTGCTCTCAGGTGGGGGCCACTGGAGAGAAACTGGACTGTTTGTCCCTCGATCTGATGGAAGAGGAAGAAAAGAAGAGGGTCCATGCCAGCTGGGGAAGGGCAAGGGTGTCCGTGTGCCCCAGATTGGGGAGTGGGAGCTTTCCCTCCCATCGAATAGATGGCAAAGGTTATAGGTCTGGGATAGGGAGGAAGCAGGTTGGCGATCGGTGGAAATTGGGAACAAGCTAGCCAGTTCTGTGGGTCTTCCCCAGGGCCGGAAAACACGAAGGCAAAAGGCGTCCGTCTCATCAGAGGTGAGCAAGGCGGCCTCGGTTTGACCCAAAGCCATCGGTTTGTCCGAAACTTGGCCGCCCCGATGGCAAGGAATCAGACGGGCCTTCGGTCCGGTACGGACAGCTCCTCGCGGGCGGCCGCCGCGCCTGCACCCGGGCCGCAGCTGGCGCGCATCTGTAGCCCAGCGGAGCCCGCACCTCGCGGCTGGCAGGGTGCGGGCGCCAACTAGCGGCGACTCCCGCCACTGTGCCTGCCAGGCGGCCCGGCGACCTCGAGCTGGGGACCAAAGGGCCTGCATCCCCGGTCCCTTGGGTCTGGTGCCCACGGGCAGCGAGCGCCCTCCCGAGGGCTGGAGCCGTGCCGGGTCCTGCGCCAGGTGCCTGGGCCCACAAGAGCCCCCTATTCTCTGGAAACCCGTCTATCAACCCGCCGTAGGGGGAGAGGGAGAAATCAGGCGGAGGGACAAGCAAAGGGCACGATGCAAACCGAAAACACTCGACACATGGAATTTGCCACTACCTGAAACAGCGGGTCGCGGCCCCTCAACCGCTTGAGGGCAGCACGTGTCTCCCGCCCCCCGCCCGGGCCCTACCTGGCCACGACGTGCTGGGCCTTCCCCGGAGACATTCCTGGAGGTGGGAGTGCCCAGGCCGATCGCTCTTTTCCTCTAGTTCTGTGCTCGTGCCAGGCGCGCGAGCCTTGGTCCACGACCGCCAGCTGCCAGGCGCAGGCTCTCTGAAAAGGTCCAGGCAGGGACCTTTGCCGTCCTTGCTTTCGACACGGCCTGAAGGCGTGATGTGAGGTCCCGAGGGGGGTAGGGGCCAGCTCTCCCGATGTTCCGGGTGAGGCCAGAGTCCTTCACCTCTGGAGCGCACGCGGGACTTGATTTCGTTTGGCGACAACGAAATGGCGCGCGCTGGGCAGGGGTCAGATCCATTATGAGATCCTGCGGCCACCGTCGGATCCTAGGCTTCTTTGCTTCCGAGGCTTGGAATTCATTGTTTTGCACCTGTCGAGGGCCAGAGGCAACGAAAATCTAGCTCAGTCTCCAAAGCGGCGGGGAGGCTCAGCACGCGTTCGTTCCCCAGAGTCTACGAGGTGTCTGGGGCGATAATTCGGAAGGATTGGGGCTTGACCTTTCCCGTTGCACTCTCAGCTGTAGCCGGCCCCTAGGCCTGCTCAACTGACAGGAGGCGGGAGAAGCAGGGGTTGTTTGCAGTGAAGCCCAGGAGCGGTTGGGCTGCGCAGCTGGGAGTGGGAGCCGGGACCCAGAGCCAGGCGGGCAGGCAGTGCCTCGGCGAAACTGTCCGCGGTCCCTGCGGCGCAGCCGGAGCACAGGGGCCCAAGAAGAAGTGGAGTCGGACCCGCGGAGGCCGCTTTCCATCTGCATGGAGAAAGACAATTCTGTCCTCTGGAAGCCGGGCCCTTAACTTTGCAGCAGTGGTTCAGTTTTCCTTTTGCCACCGACCCGCGTACTGTTTCACGATGCAGGGCCGTGGTTACAGGCGTGGGAGGAAAAAATTGGGAAAACGCATTTTGCAGGCCTTTGTCATGTTTTTCAAAGAGCCACAGGCTGCAACAACGAAGAACCACGCCGCCGAGGCCTGCGAGATCCTGAAACTTGTTTTTAGGGGAGCGCACAGGGGAAAGGAGTTGCTGACCCCAGGATACTTAGGGTCCCTGGGAGACTCCCTTCCGTCTGTCCCCAGTTTGGCACAAGGGCCACCGAGGCTGGGACCAAAGCCGCGCAGGCCCCTGAGCTGCAGAGCCCGCCGGCCGGGCGTGGATGGCGTGCAAAATCCCGTTTGGGGTGGAGGCGCTTGGGTCAGAATAATTTGGGAGACGAGGGAGGTGAGTAACCTCTTTGGGGCGGCTCCCGGTGCGCTGTCACCGGCCCTGGGCCCCCGCGGCCCCCAGCCGAGGGTGCAGAAGTCACGGGCCCGAAGCAGCAAGAGCTGGGGAAGCCCGGCCGCGGCCAGCGGGGAGGAGGAGCGAAGGGGTTGCGCCCCCGCGTCAGGGAGACGCGACCCGGGAGAGGGCGGCAAGGGCGACTTCTGTGGGACCCGGACGTTCTAAGCAAATTTCTTGCGTCGGCGCGGGGCTCCCAGCGCTCTCGGGGGCCCTGGGCTGTGGTTCGGGGGCCTCCTCCGCGGGGCGGGGCCGGGCCTTCCGCCCCTCCCGCTGGGTGCCTCCGGCAGGCCCCGTTCCTCCCAGCGAACGCAGCCGAGGTGCCCGCGATGGGGGCTCCGCCGATTGGCTGCGCGACGCGTCGCTCGGGCCGGCCCCGCCCCGCCCCGTGGGCCCCGGGGGTACTAACCCCGCGCGGGCGGCCACGGCCCCGCCACTTGATTCTGGAGGATTTGTTGTGGGGCTGCGGCCGCGCAGTCGCGGCGGCCGCGGGCGGGCTTCGGGGTGGGAGGCGGCGGCGGCGGCGGCGCAGCCCCGGGCGGGCCCCGCCGCGGCCCAGGAAACCGAGACCGCCGCGAGGGGCGGCCGCACGCGGGGCGGCGCGCCGGGGATGCGGGACTAGCGGGCGGGCTGCGGGCGGCCGTCGGGGCTGCGAGGGCTTGCAGCGGGCGGGTCCCGGCGGGTCGTGGCCGGGCGCCGCCCCCTGCACCCTGAGGCCCCGGGCCCCGCCGCTTCTGCTTTCCCGCTTCTCGCGGCAGCGGCGGCCGAGGAGGCGCCCGCGCCGGCCGCCCGCCCGGCGCCCTGACGGCCGCTGTTATGCGTATTCCTGTAGACCCGAGCACCAGCCGCCGCTTCACACCTCCCTCCACGGCCTTCCCCTGCGGCGGCGGCGGCAAGATGGGCGAGAACAGCGGCGCGCTGAGCGCGCAGGCGGCCGTGGGGCCCGGCGGGCGCGCCCGTCCCGAGGTGCGCTCGATGGTGGAGGTGCTGGCGGACCACCCGGGCGAGCTCGTGCGCACCGACAGCCCCAACTTCCTCTGCTCCGTGCTGCCCTCGCACTGGCGCTGCAACAAGACGCTGCCCGTCGCCTTCAAGGTGAGTGCGGGGCCCGGGGCGGGAGGGCGCCGGGGCCGGAGGGCGCGGGCCCTGAGGCTCCGGGCGTCCCAGCTGCGCAGTTCGGAACCTTGGGATCCGCGGGGAGGGGAGGTGGCCGACACCCCGCGGCGACACCCGGGCACCCGGGTCGGCCTCGCTGCGCGCCCGGCTCGGGGACCTCGGCTTCGCGTCTCGGATGCGCCCTGCACAGATGCATTTTCAGGGGGTTGCCCCGCTCTACCTGGGCTTTGGGCAGCTCTGCGTAGAGACGTTGGTGCGGAAACGGGCAGAGGGGTTTCCCGCGCCCTAACCCGGATTGCTTAGACACAGCCCTGCGGGCAACGGAGGAGAGGATCCCCAGACCCGGGTTAGGACACCGCGGGTGGGGTGCGGAGGATGAAAGGGCCTATCCTCCGCCGGCAGCACCCCTCCTCCCGCGCCGCTTCGCAAACGCTTCCTGCTCACACCCTCCACCTCGGGCTTCTGAAGTTTTACGGGACGGCGCTAGGCCAGAATCGGGGCACTGCCTGGCAAACGTTTGTTCGGGGATATTCTGCGTCCCTAATGGCTGGTTGAGTTTCGGGGACCCCCCCCCACCCCTGGCAGCCCCCAGCCATTCAGAGGACCTTTTTCTTTACGCCAGGGAGTAGGCGACTGTTTCATTTTCATTTTTTTAAGGGGGCAACGAGATGAAACGAAAACGCCTCGGTTTTCCCCTAAACCTCTTGCAGCTGCCGTGAGAAAAGGGCAGGGCAGGAAAGGCCGGCGGCTGGGGGTGGTGCTGCCCGAGGTGGCTGGAAGCGGCGGCCGCTGGCAGCTGAGGCCGTCCCTGCTCCCATTAAGACTACTCCACATTGGAGAAAAAAAAAAAAAAAAGGATGAGTGGCTCTTTGAGGTCTCCGGGGTGACATCTTAAAATACCAGTGGGGAAAATCTCCCCGGGAAGTGGGGAGGCCCGTGTGATTTGAATCGTCAGATCGGAGGTTTTACTGTCACTTGGAGCTTAAAAGGAGTCTTTGAAATTAAAAGAAGACAGGATGTTGACAGGAAATCTGGCCTTTTTAATCAGACCCCAAACATTTTCTCCTTTATATTTTTACCATCTGGATCTTGATTCCCTGCACGCGGCATCCACGTTTAAATAGCTGTGACTCTGTTTAAAGTCTGATTCTTTTCAAAGGGCGTCTGCCACTCCGTGCTCCTGGGAGTGGGGGACTGGGGGAAGATGGTGTTTAGGGAGACATCGCCACCCCCATCCTACACTTCCCAGCAGGTGCATTCTTCCGTTATCAAAAGCCCCCATCTCACTTTAAAGGGGTTTTCTGGGTGACCCTTCTCAAAACACCAGTGAGTTTTGCATCCTGCATTTTCTCTGCATAACGAATTTAGGCTCTGCAGAGGCGAATAAACTGGGCCTGGTCCACATTTCAGGGCCACATTTCATGCCCTGAACAGTTCTTGTGTAAATTGAGTGGGGGGTAGCAGCCCTGTTGTTATTGTTGATACTGTTTTTTACTTGGAGACTTCATTACTAGGGGCATGTTGATTCCTCTTTCGCTGCAGCCGAAAACAGGGGAACTGCTCTCCACATCATAGTGACTGAGCTGATTCACAGCTCCGGCTTGGACTTCACTGAAAGGATGATTTCTTGGGACACAGTTTAAGCAGTTGATCTGGGATTTTAGTGTGGAAGCTCGAGATTCCATCTTCTTGTTTTCGTGATATTTGGGGGAAGGTCCTTTTTGTTTTTAAGCCTCTTCTCCACCCTGCATTGGAGAAATACGCAGTGCGCCTGGGACCTAGGGGAGCTGCCTGGCCCAGCCCCTTCCCTCCTTTCCCTTGCGTCCCGCTTCCTTTCTAAGCTGTTCCCCTGCATCCCCCGCCCTGTGTCCTCAGGTGGTGGCACTGGGGGATGTGCCGGATGGCACGGTGGTAACCGTGATGGCAGGCAATGATGAGAACTACTCTGCTGAGCTACGCAACGCCTCGGCCGTCATGAAGAACCAGGTGGCCAGGTTCAACGACCTTCGCTTTGTGGGACGCAGTGGGCGAGGTAAGCGGGAGGGAGCCCTCGCCAGTTCAGCATTGGCAAGGGGAGGGGCAGCGGGGAAGGAGGTTGAAAGAGGGGCCGTGGAATCCCGAAAAACAGGTCTCCAGACGCAGCTTTGTATAAAACAGCTATCTGTAATTCCGTAGGATGTTACAGATCCCTTTGAGGAGGTGAAGAAAGTTATAGTCTCTTAACAGACAAAGACAATGTTCTCCTAGTTTCTAGGGTTTACCAACTCCCGAAACCTTTCATGCCACCCCTCCTTAAGCACCCCTGACCTCACAAAAGATGTTGGCAGGAGATTGTGGATTCACAAGCTCAAAAAGGGAGCTTAAAGGTCTTTCTGCAAGGGGATTGCAAGACGAGTCCCTGGCCTGTGGGTCCCAAGTAACCCAGTCACTCTCTCCATAGCGGACAGAATCTCACCCACACTCGGAGGCTCCGTCTCCCCAGCTGTGGTCTCCCAGATGCAGTTTCTCAGCGCCTTTCAGCCCTAGGTGGTCTGGAATGGAAGCTAACGCAGCTGAATGTTAGAAAGCACAGCTCGAAAGCTGCCATCTCCTGCCCGAGAGTCAAGGCTGGTGTGCCATCCTGCCTTTCTGATCGACCTTAGGCAGTAGAAGGAAGGTGGGACAGGGGTGGGGGCTGTTGAATGGGAGGCTTCTGGGACCTGAAACCCATCATCACTTAACTCCTGGGTGGGAAAGCCCTAGAAACCCTGCCCCCGTGGAATGGAGGCCCGAGGGTCCGCTGCCCCTTTAAGACCAGCCTCCCTGCGAGAAGTGGCTAAAGTGGGAGTTGCCCTTCCCAAGCACCAGGCCCACCTCTAGCTTTGTTAAGAAGTAAGCTGGTTTCCCTCTGCTCCCCAACTCCACACAGGCTAAGCGGCTGAAGCAGAACCGTGCTTTTCATCACCAATAAACAGGACCTTCTCAAGGTTCTAGTTCCCTCTGAGCTGCCAGCCCCGCTCAGAAACGGGCATCTGGGCACCATTTTCTCCCTCTCCCGCCTTTCAATGTATACATCCAAATGTCAACCATATTTTGACTTTTCAGCATTAATTAAAACCAGGACATTATTTGCATGTAATAACTGTTTACTTGTTACTTTTTATGAAACTGAAATAGTTTACATTCTTTCAAACATTTCCTGTTCCTGTTGGCTCCCTTCCCCACGCACAGATTTCTTTCAAACGGTGCCCTTAACTGGTTGCAGGTTGGTGGATGGAAAATGTTTGCTTTTATGAATTAAGCTTTCATTACTGCTCCTAATTAGTCTTCAAGTCCCTTTTGTCATCCCCAATCTCTCAAACCCTTTGCAACTTAATCCCAGCGCTGAGAGGAGAGTCACTGGTCCCTGGTTGGTGGCAAGCAAGGCTGCCTGCTGACTGCGCGGCAGTGGCTGGGTCTGCTAGCTCAGGTGTGTGTTGGGGGCACTATAGCTGCTGTCTGTTGCGAGGTGGGCAGAAGGTGCTGTGGATCCGGGAGCCCAGCAAGGCATCAGGAACTTGATTCCCCCGTCCCACTCCCTCTCCTGGGAGGTGAGATAAAGAAAGAGAAGAGATGACGATTTTCTGAGTTACCGAGACCTCGCCTGGCTGCTCTGCATACTGAGAATGATTTTGTGTGTGTGTGGTTTTCATGCCCACAGACTTTGTGCTCCCCTCCACCAGGCCTGCAGGGAGGAAGATGGGTTTCCAAAGCTTTGCTTGGGAGCTGGTTCTTGTAGCAGGCATGGCCGAGGCTGGGGTTGTGGCTCTGAGAGATGCCAGAGGCTGAGTTTATAAACCATTCTCTCATCCATCTTCTCTCAGTGGTTCCTAACCAGTCTCAGTGGTCCTGGGAGGCAAGAAGTGCTCTGAGGAGGAGTTCCGATGTCTGAGGAACTCTGGCTAAGGCCTTCAGTCTTCAAAGGCCTGAGGTCTTTAAGAGCCTGCATTCTAGTATCAGCTTCCCTTCCTTGGAGTCCCGGCTCTGCTAATGACTTGCTGGATGACATTGGGCAAATGGCTTAACCTCTCAATGCCTCAGTTTCCTCATCTGTGAGATGGCGATGATAATCGGACCTACTTCATGAGATTTGGGGAAGGTTAGGGAAATTGATACAAGTATATCAGCTGGCGCATACTGAGAGCTGGATACATGTTAGAGATTTGGTTACTTCAAATGCTTGGGACTGGAGGAGGACTTTGAGGTCCCTTTGAGCGGTGACAGCCACTAATTCTCTGATTACTGTGTGGTTTGGGCGGGGGTGGGGGAAACCCAGAAGGTATGAACTGCTGAGTGGGAGAGGTGGAGGCGGTTGGCAGGGAGGAAAGAGGGTGCCGGGTCCGCTGGCATGCAGACACACATCTGCGGTGCCCATCCTGCCGACTGGGAAATTCCCACCTGAGAGAACAGTCCGTGGTTGACAGTGACAATCTGGGCCACTCTAGGAGTCGGGACACTTTGGGAGTTAAGATCGGGGGTTGGGACCCAGAATCCTTGCCTGACTGTCTGACTTCTGCCAGAACTGAGAAGTCTGATGGAAACCTCTGCTTGTTTCCTCAATTTTTAGTCCTGCATTCTGTCTGAATTCCAGGAGGATGGCTTTCCATGAAAGACATCTACCCAGTAATACCCCAGAGCTCTCATGATAGGGCTGAAGGTGTGAACCAAGAAAAGGAAGGGAAGAAATCCGGGTCATTGCTGTCTCCTGCAGTGATTAGGGCTGAGGCTCCTGCCCCGCCAGACACAAGGAGGCTTTCTTAAAATACATATTTTGTATCGAGCCTTACGTTGAAATTTGTAAATAATGTAATCTACGTATTTACAGGGAGTTGCAAACTGTGTTACTCCATAGCTATGATGGAGGAAAAAAGGGAAAGTAATTTATAATAAAACACTGATTTGAATATGTAAATGTTAGGGCCAGAGGACTCCATGAGGTGGATGAATGCCGTCTTCACAGAAGCCCACAGCAGAGGAAACAGGCAGAGTGGCAGGACTCAATCTGAACATGGCCTTGCGGCCAATACCAGGACTTTCTGAAGTTGTCAACAACTCTTGGCAAAGCTGCGAACAAAATTTCAAAAAAAAAAAAACTGTCTTTCCTTCTGGAAAATTCAGTAGATATTAAAAGTACCAAAAAAAAATCCCTTGTTTTATGTAAAATTGAATCAGGTTCATGACTCAGAGAATTTCTTTTTCTTTTACTTTTTGTTGGGACAAGGTCTTGCTCTGTTACCCCGGCTGGGGTGCAGTGGTGCGATCACTGCAGCCTCTACCTCCTGGGCTCAAGCAGTCCTCCCACTTCAGCAGCTGGGACTATAGGCAGATGTCAGCATGCTAGATTGATTTTTTTAAGTTATTTTTTGTAGAGATAGGGGTGTTCACTGTGTTGCTCATGCTGGTCTTGAACTCCTGGACTCAAGCGATCCTCCTGCCTTGGCCTCTCAAAGTGTTGTGATTACAGGCGTGAGCTGCCATGCCCAGCCAGAGAACTTTTATAAGCAAGTTTTGCCCTCCCAGGAAGAATTAATCTTCACTGCCCTGGGCAATGCTGGGCACTGGCGTCCCCCTCCACATACACACACCCCGCTCCTAATGCTGGCAGTGCCACCCCAGCATTGCGTTGACCACACGCCACCACACATCCCCAAAATGCCCTCTAGCAGGCGGCCACTGGCTTAGGTGAAAATGAAAAGCACATGAGCACCTGAGCTGTGATCAACTGGTTAAAAAGCAACAGTGTATGGACAGAGATTCAGGGTGCAGTGTGCCGGTGTGGGCTGAGGGGAACTGCTGGTTGGGGGAGAGATGGATGGCTTCTTGATCATCTTGAAGTTGAGAAAACCCCGAGGTCTCCTGAGACTGAGACATGTCTCCTCCCCAGCCTATGCAGCTCTGGTGAGTAGGGAGGGGACCTTAGACACAGGAACATAGGCAGAGAGGCTCAAGGACTTGCCTGAGCCCACACTGCCAACCTGGCTGCCGAATGATGAGTCCAGGACGAGTTTCTGAAGCCCTAAAGGAAACCCATTTCCCAGCCCGAGACTTCTCCCCTGCAACCAGGGCCAGCCCTCCAAGAGCCTGAGTTTGCACTTCCTGGGCTCCTGACGGACTGCAGGTTTGACCAGCGCTTCTACGTGGAGTTATATCTAGAGGCTGAGAGAGGGATGGATGGATTTGCTGCTGCCAGGCAGAGAGAGAGCTAGGCAGGGCTGGGGGAGCTGAGGGGCACTCAGGGAGACCTCTTTCTCCCACCTCTGGTTCCCAGGCTCCCTGTCTCCAGCGGTCCTGGTCCCCATGCCTGCCCCATCCTGTCACTCCTCCTTTATACCCGGGACGGGTGGGAACAGGCCCAGAAGCTGGTGGAAGCCACTGAGGAGTGCTGGTGACCTCAGGGGTGGCATGTGGTTTGCTACCTGGTAGGGGTGGGGGCTTCTCACTGCTCAGGAGCAGGACCTTAGTACCTGTGTGGAGGGGCAGGCTCTGGCACATTCTAACTTTCCTGAGTCCTGCCTGGATACTGTGTGACTTGCTCAACTCACTGCTCCTCTCTGAGCCTCAGTATTCTCATCTGCAAAATGAGAGCCGTTATCTCTGCCCTTAATTTATTTTACAACTGTTGTCGAGCACCTACTGTGTGCCAGATGCCATCCTAAGGCCTGGAGACACAGCATGAACAAGACAAAAGCTTTGGCCCCTGGGGAGTTAATAATCTAGTGGAAGGAAACAAAATGAGTAGATGGATTATTAAAAGCAATACGCATTGTGGGAAAATTCCAGCAGGTGCAGGGGATAGAGAAAGAGAGTGGGAGGCCTGTGATACTTCAGATTGAGCTGCTTCGCCTTTTTGGTTTTATTTATTTTTTTTTAACCCCATGGGCCCCTTTGCTATCTGGTGAGGAAGCCCACACACCTTTCTCAGAATAAGGATTTTTTTAAGGTATAAAATCAAATCCAAAGTATTACGATGGAAACCAATTCTACTAAAACATGGCAAAATGCTTTAAAAATTGTAAATATGCTGCTTTGCTCAATGTATTAAATAAGATCTAAGATCTGGCATTGGGTTTAATGATGACCACAGTTTTGACGTTGTGACGAGCATAAAAGATATTTAGAGAAACCTGCAGCAGCTGTAATGTGAGATGTAAGTATCTGTGACGTCTGTTGGCGACAAGGTCACAGGTACAGCTGATAATACCTCTGTGATTTGTTGCCTGCGCTCATACTTGAGAGTGATGCTAAATTTCAGTCAGAGGTTAGGGACAATACAATTGTAATGTTTTCCTATCCCAGTTCTCAGGCTCACTCAATTATACAGAGCCAAGTTAAAAATGCCTGCCAGGTGTAATGGCTCATGCTGGTAATCCCAATGTTTTGGGAAGCCAAGGCGGGAGGGTCACTTGAGCCTAGGGGTTCAAGACCAGCTGGGCACATAGTAGAACCTTGTCTCTACAAGAAAAGAAAAAGGAAAGAAAGGGGAAAAAAAATTAGCCAGGCGTGGTGGTGCTCACCTGTTGCCTTAGCTACTCAGGAGGCTGAAACAGGAGGATGGCTTGAGCCTGGGAGGTCCAGACTGCAGTGAGCTATGATCATGCCACTGCACCCCAACCTAGGTGACAGAGCAAGACCCTGTCTCAAAAAAAAAATTTAAATTTAAAATGCCCACTTTAGATAAAGTGACCAGGGAAGGCCTGACGGAGAAGGTGAGAGGCCTGAAGGAGCGCTCTAGTGAACTTTCACGTGCTGCTCTGGGCCTGGGGCCCTGTGGCAAGGCACTGGGGCCCATTCGTCCTCTGTGTCTGGAGTCTGGCCCCTAGGGCTCTGGGCTATCAGAACCAAGAAGGTACTGGACAACACTGGCAGGGTCAGAGGCTCAGGGACCCCAGGAGAGTGCTGAACTGGCTGGAAGAGGAAGGGGTCCAGGAGAGCAATGACCTCAGAGTGAGGACAGGCAGTAGGAGGGGTCGGGCAGGGAGCCTGAGGCATCTGCCGGGCACTTCCCTAGACCATCTGCACTTTCTGCTTCTAGAAATCATGAGAAGTGCCCCCATGACCTAAGAGTGGGAGAGCAGGTCTGTTCTGACCTGGGGCTCCAGGGGGAAGTGCCGGCTGGCTTAGGAAGAGACTTCCAGAGAAGCTCCTCGCTTCCCAGGTGGAGCCACATGTCAGTGTGTCTTGAGCTTGAAACTCCCCCTGGTGTCTCAGAGGACCTCTCTTCCTATGGCGTGGCTCCTGACAGCCTAGCTGCTTTAATTTTGTTCTGGATTCTCTTGCCTCTGGGGCTGGAATTTTCACTTGATAGTTGGCCACCAAGTACCTGGCCATGCAGAGAGAACTGGGAGATCCTGGCCTCCACCCTGAGCTTCATCTCCCACCTGCAACGTGGGATGTTGAAACCTACCTGCTCACCTTGGAGGGTTGTCGGAGGGGGATAGGAAAACATTACAGTTGTATTGTCCCTAACCTCTGACTCAAATTTTGATCACTCCTGCGCTTGGGCAGCCTCCCTCGGTCCCTCGGTGGCCATCCTGTGCCAGCCCTGGGGTGCAGGTGACATGTGCCAGACCATTGGCCCTACCGACTGGGAGTTCCCAGGCCCGTTTGTGGGGTCCAGAGCCAGGGATGGGGGATAAAGTCTAGCTTGGGAGATCTACAAACCCCACCCCCCCACTCCCGGCCACCAATCTCGTATCACATGAGGCTGTGGATCATAACAGAATAGGGTGAGAGGAGGACTCTTACCAAGACCCTAGGCACACTGCATTACCCTTTGAGGAAACATCCTTATCCTTTACCATGCCAACCAGCAAACTCCCAGACACGTCAGAGAATTCACTGTAGAAAGCAGAGAGAACACTGTCGAAAGTAAATCTTGATAAACTGCTTTCTACATGGAGAAACCAGTCTAAACATAAAACGATAGGAGAACGAGAAATAGAAGTGAAAATGAAAAGCCGCCCAGCCTGAGAAGTCGAAATGTGCAGGCTGGTGACCTGGGGAACTGATGGCCACAAATACAGCATGGAAAGTATTAACGCTTCATATATAGCGATTTTTAAAATACACTAAAACCTTCACAGGAAAGTAAAAGAATATGAAGCAATAATTAGTGTTGGATTATGATGGGTATGATCATATGAAAAGTTTCAGTCTCACTAGTAATAGAAAAAAGGCAAACAAAATCAAGAGCATGTAAAAGATCTTCCATCTTGATAGACACATCCCTGGGGTGTGACGCAGCCTCACAGGCGAGGGTGACGACTAAATCTCTCCGGAGAGTCATCTCACTCCAAGAGGGATCCGCGCCTGTAATATGTCCCAAGCCTCTGATGCCATGAAATCACTCACCGCTTCTTGGAATCTATTCTAAGGAAATAAGCAGAGATGGAGACAAAGATTTTTATAAATAGAAGGTCACTTTCATTTTATTTTAAATGGTAAAAAAAAAAAAATGTATTTTAAAAGTTTTTTCCCCTCTCAGGAATTTTGAATGGAGACTTTGGAGCCAAATGTCTATCTAAAAATAGAAAAACATTCTGGAAATAACAGTTGTGTCTACAGAAGAAATGTCTACAGCTCCCAAATCAGTCCTTTTTCAGCTCCAGCTGCACACATCAATAAGAAATTAGCAACCATGTAAATACCCGGGAGTAAGGAGATAGATAAATAAAAGATGAGGCTTCCGTGAGTTGAAATATTTCGCAGCCATTAAAAATGAAGTTTATGGAGAAGTTTTAATGATGTGGGAAAGTGCTTTTGATGTGATGTTAAACGAAAAAGAAAAACAGTATGAAAATCTATATTTTAGTACCACTGCTACTGTATAAATATACAAACCCATACAAAAAGAACTGGAAGAGAAAACACCCAAATGGTAATGGTATTTATCTCTGCCTAGTGGAACCATGGGAGGGTTTTTTCTTCTTTGTTTATACTTCTATGTTCTTGAATTTTTCTACAAAGATCACCAATTACTTTCAGAAAATAGAATATACCCATCCTGCTCCCTGCCACAAAATGGTGTGTTTCTGAATAGAAGAGACAGCAGAAAAGCCAAGCAGCAGGGAAGACACGACCCAGGGTTGCCACGGCAAGGGGTGGAGGGTGGCAGAGTTGGTGTCAGACCCCCAAGAGTCTTGAATGCCAAGCCCAGTAGCTTGAACTTCACCCTGCCCAGGTCCAAAGAAGACAGAGTGCCCCTTCTTGAAAGTCAGGGCCTTCCAGGGGTAGGTACAGGTGGGAGAGCAGGGTGTTGTGGAAGTTTCCAGGTGCCAACCACCTGCCTCTGTCCCCCACTCTCCCCAGGGAAGAGTTTCACTCTGACTATCACTGTGTTCACCAACCCCACCCAAGTGGCCACCTACCACCGAGCCATCAAGGTGACCGTGGATGGACCCCGGGAGCCCAGACGTAAGTGCCACTGAGCCCCTGCGTGGGGGAGGAGGATCCAGTGGGGGAAGGACAGCAGCTAGGTCAGACAGATGGAGCCCTCTTGGGGTGTTGCTGTCCTTGGCTCCGTCCCCCACACATTGTGTGCCTGCTGGAAAACCCTAAACCCTCTGGGCTTAGCCCTAGACTGTGGGGGGCGAGCGAGGAGGCTGGGAGTGGGGACAACTGTCCATGGGGACTGCTGAGGGAGTCAAGGGAAGGAAAAGTTTAGAGAAAGCTTTCAGATGTGGCATGTGTGGCGTGCTGGTGCATTTCTGGGTGGAGGTTGGGCCAGGCTTGCTTTACTCTGCCCCCAGCTTCTCTGCCGGTGGCTGAGGGTTGCATGGAGGGCAGGAGTGATCAAAAGTCAGGGACTGGCCTGGCTGTGAGGCCAGGTCCTCTCCCTGGAAACTGGGTCTTTGAATCTTAGCATGTGACTTGCTCAGGTCACCCAGAGCCCGGGCACTCGGATCCTCTGACCCACACAAGCGACATCAGGACTGCAAATTTGATTCCGCAAATATTCACTGAGCACCTGCTATGAGCAGGAAGCCCTGGTCCATCAAAGCGAGTTTGTGTTTAATTCTTCTGCTTGCTGAAGGTCAGATTAAGGCTGGGGAAGTGGGAGGGTAGGCCGAGGCTCTGTGTCTGCAGAAGGAATGAAATGAATGAAACAGAGCCAGCCAGCTTCCTGAGCTCCATCCCACCTCCCCGAGGCATTCTCAGCTTGATGCATTGAGGGTTGGCCTGCCTCTCTCTTTCTCACAAATGTGACCCTTTGCAGTTTAGAAAACCTTTTGGCAGTCACTATTGAATGGGATCCTCGTGACAGCAGAGCCAAGTCCCAGTGAGGAGAGAATCCAGGCCTGAGGGAGTTGGGTACCTGAACAGCACTTTATGCTGTGCCAGGTGTGGGGAGGTGCCCCAGGCCTCAGTCTTCCCAGAGGCAAGATTCTAGGCTGAGCAGGCTTGGGGCAGGAGACCTGGCCCTAGGCTGGACCCTCCCTTCTTAGGAGTCAGCTGGGCCTGACACCCCATTGTCTGATTCCTGGGCCCATCCCAGCATCTGGCCACTTGGGAAAGGCTTGGAGCTGAGCCCAGCAGCCCTGGAAGAGTCTCCCTCCAGGCCTCTGAGGGTCACCTCTGCCAGCCCTGAGCTCCTGCATGCATCCTCAAGCCTGCACCATCAGCTCCCAGCCAGTTCCCTCCTGCCGGGATCAGACATGGACCGGCGCATGCTCTTGGCCTTGGGATTCATGGCCCTATGCAGGTCATGTCTTCTTTTTGGCCTCAGTTTTGTCATCTGAGAACTGGATCCGTGACTGCAGGAGTCTCGAGGTGGTGGCTGGGAGCCCTTGTGAGCCACAGACCACCATAGCGCAGAGAGCAGGTTCCGAACCAGTGTTCCTGTCTGTGGGGTCTTCGGCAAGTCATCTCCATGCCTCAGTTTCCTGATCTGAAAAATGAGATTAACACAAGCAGCTGCCTCATGATGCTATTTTGAGGAAATGGTGGCTTAATCTATTGAAAGCACTTACCAGTGGGGGTGGGCAGATGAGCAGTCACTTTAGCCAGAGCTGTTATCTGCGGTGTGACCTAGGGCAAGTCATTAACCTCTCTGGGCCACAGCTCCCTCCTCTGTGATGTGTGATGATGCCACCCACCTGCAGGCCTGCAGATCAGGGGCAACATGTGGACAGCACATGGCTGTAGCACAGAGAGGTCCCATGAGTCACTGAGTCCAGAGTGTTCTGTCGTCCCTGATACCCAGCCCCCTTTCTGCACTCCCACCACCACCATTTGTCAGTGGTGGACTCTCTCATGGGCAGCAGCAGGGCGGCTGCGTTGGCACTAGAGGTGCAGGCATCAAGTCTCCACTGAAGGAGGTGGCAGCCCTGCCCGATGTCTCCAGGGGCAGGGGCAGCATGGACAGGAGCGGCAGTTGGGCTCCCGGTGGGGATGCGGCCCTTGGGAGCCACTCCAGAAAGGGGAGCACCGGGTTGGTAGAGGCACGGGACAGGAGTCTTGATGCTTGGTGGGAAGATGCCGAGGTACTGCGCAATGTTGGCACCTCTGAGAGTCTTCCATGCTCTTAGCCCAGTCCACCCCAGAGCCGCCTACCCCACCCTGCTGGGGCCTCTGGATGAGCGTGGAGACTGAGCCCTGCCTGTAGGAGCGTCCAGTGGAATCCCCTCCTGCTCTTCCCTGCCTGGCTCTCCCAGACCTGAGATGGCCCCTTCTGGGGTGAGCTGGAAGGGAGAGCGGTGGCTCAGGATGAAGCAATAAGAGGAAGGGATAGAGGCTGGGCCTGGAGACCCACAGCATCAGAGGCCAGCCTTGCTGCATGATCTGAGACAGGTGGCCTCCCTCTCTGGTTCCCAACGGGCTGGATCAGTGGTTTTATTTATAGAACAGAGCAGAGATGGGGTTGGGGAGCAGCCTACCACGTCCCCCATTCTTAGGACCTGGCTGCTCTTGTCCCAGGCATATTCTGGCCCTAAGATTGGGTCCCACTCATGCCCTGGTTTGTGGCCCCGCTCCTTTGTCTTTGACCTTGGACCAATCTTTGGCCTTTCTGGACCTCATTGTCCCCATCTACAAGAGTGAAGGGACCAGGTCGGCAGCTCCTGATCACTGGGCAACCCCCTCCGCTGTGCCAGGCCCTGTGCAAAATTCCCATTAACTGATCTCTTGGGCAGCCCCAGGAGAAGACAGAGGCCAGGGCACAAAACCTCTTGCCCAAGGTGACCATCAGCATACTCTGGGGGCTCCAACCCAGGGATCTGGGAAGTGAGGACCACTTGGAAGGGCCTTTTGGCCTCAGTGTGCTCAGCTGTGAAATGGGCAGTATTGGTCTCTGCCTGGGGGAGTTGCCTTGAGGGTTGACTGGGTTTCCCATGGCCTGGCCCCAGGAAGTGCCCCATTACCCTCCTGGGTATTACGGGCCTTTGGTGCTCCCGGACTTCCTCTCCTAGCAGTTTTTCCTGTTTTGCCGCCTTCCGACCCTCTGAAACCTGAGCCTGCTGTGGGGTGAAGTGGGATTAGGGTCTGGTCCTGGGAGCCAAGGACTGGGAATCTGTAGATCCCTGAGGCCGGCTGTGGGTTCTGTGGCTGGGTCGTTCCCCTCTGGTGCCCTGCAGAGTGTGCCCGGCCTGCAGCCAGGTGGCCAGCTGGGTTTGAAGGCTGGCTTGGTGGCTTCCTGCCTGTGTGGCCTTGGTTTCTGAGGTTCTCAGTGCTGGTGTCCCACAGAGTCACTGGGGGCTGGTTAAGAAGCAGGTTGCTAAGCTGGGTCGAGGATCCCAGCAGGGGGGCTGTGGCACCTGGCAAGTCTGGCGGGGACCTTGGCGGGGGAACAGTCCTCACGCCCACCTAGCCTGTGCCTGTTACCCCCTGCCCTCCTCTCGCATGCCCTCCTCTTGCACACCCTGCTCTGGCCACCCTGGACTCCTGGCTGGTCTTTGAACTTGCCAGGGACACTCCTGCCTCAGGGGACTTTGCACTAATCTTCCTTTCCCCTGGTACACTCCTCCACAGACACCCCCGGATGCCTGGCTCACTCCTTCCACCCTAAGCCTCTGCGCTTCTCAGCCAAACCCCCGTTTCAAGTGGTACACACATACAGCATTCCTCACCTCTCCCCCTTCTCCTTCCCGGCTTTAACGTACCCCAAGCACTTACCACCTTCTAAGATGCTATCTAATTTGATCATTTGTTTCATTTGTTATTCATCTCTTGTATTGTTTTGTTTTTTGAGACGGGGTCTCGCTCTGTTGCCCAGGCTGGAGGGCAGTGGCTCGATCTCAGCTCATGGCAACCTCTGCCTCCCAGGTTATGATTCTCCTGCCTCAGCCTCCCGAGCAGCTGGGATTACAGGTGCCCACCACCATGCCCAGCTAATTTTTGTATTTTTAATAGAGTTGGGGTTTCACCATGTTGGCCAGGCTGGTCTTGAACCCCTGACCTCAAGTGATCCGCTCTCCTCAGCCTTCCAAAATGCTGGGCTAACAGGCGTGAACCACCTCACCTGGCCCCCTGTTGTTTATGCTCTACAAGGGCAGAGTTCTTTCTTCTGGTTTGCCAGGCCCAGGTATAGATAGACCCCTGGAATGCAGGCAGGAGCCTTTCATAGCCGGTCCATAAATTGTTGATGAATAAGCAAATGATCCGTTAATGTCATTTCGAGTAGCAAGTAGCCGGGAAGTCCTATGAAGGAAAACAAAGCTGGAAGGAGTGGAGCCTGCAGGGGATGGGACAAGGGGTGGGGCGGGGAGGCCTCCTAAAGAAGTGACCTTTGAGCGAGGGCCCGAAGTGAGCAGCCAGCAGAGTGTGGCTGCCGAGGGTTTGGCATGGGCAGGAGAAGTGACCTGAAGCCCACAGTTGGGCCTTTGAGGGCCTTAGAGTTTCTGCAGTTTCTTCCCGGGCTGAGGAGAGGCAACTACTCGAGGCTCCCAAGATCCCCACAACCCTCAGTAGTCCCCTGGACTAGGGGCAGGGCTAGGGGAGCCAGGGGAGTCTGCCCAGCAGGAGGGAAGGGGTTAACCGCAGACCTCCCGGGTTCTCCTAATCAACCCCAGGCCGCTGGAAGCCCTACTTGCAGCCCTGGGAGGGAGCCGCTCGCCTCCCTGCCCGCTGGCCCCCAGCCAGCCCGTTTCCCTGCCCAGCCACCGACCCGGCTTTCATCTGCTCACAGGGGGCCGATTCACGGCAGACCACCCCAGGCCCGGCACCCGCCTGCTATTCCGCGAGGCTGTTAAGAGTCGGGTGTAAATCTCCTGACAGGCCGCAGAGCCGGCCTCAGGCCCGGCGCCCTACCCTGCTGCTGGGCAGACAGTGGCTGCTGTGTCTGGGTCACAGCCTCACCAGGCGGCTGAGGAGGCTGCCGAGTGGCTTCAGATGGGTGAAGGGCCTGGTCACTGGGGACCACACTGTCCCCAGCAGACGACACTGTTCTGTAGCCCTGCCCGACTCTGCTCCTCCCAAGAGGCTGAACACTGAGCTGGCCTCTTGCCAGCCAGACCTCATGGCTGGATGACCAAGCATTTCTCTCATGGAGGTCTTGGGAAGCCATGACCTTAGCAGCTGAGCTCCATAGAGCGTGTGACCTTTCCAGGTTTGAGTCTTGGGGTGCCACACACCGTGTGACCTTGACAGTGTGCCTCCACATTTCCATCTGGGAAACAGGGGTGATGGTAGCTGCCCGTCAGAGGGGTGTGACCCTTGGAGACGACACACATGACCCACCTTGCACAGTGCCTGGCATGTCATAGATGCCTGCTAAAATGGTTGCTGCTCCTGTCATGGGGGTTCGTGCTGGGCCTGTGTGGAGGCAAGGGGTTAACCCTGATGGTCTCTTGGTTTCCCCAGAAGCACCAGATACCTGGCAGGGGTGGGAACCCCCCAGGTGGTAGTGAAGGATTCCCTGGGGACGGTGGTAAAGGAGCCCCCAACCCAGAATCCAGCCCTGGTCCTCTAGCTCCCGCAGTGTGTGACCCTGGTGAGTCACCAGCCTGGCTGGGCCCCAGCACTCCTTCCCCCACTTTGGCTTTTATCATAAGCCTGTGAGGTTGGTCACCCCCACTGCACAGATGCATCAAAGGAGCTGTTTGCCTGTGTGCAGATGGCCAAGTCAGAATGGGAACCCAGAATGCCTTCCTTGAAGGCCAGGGTCTGATGGGCTGTGTAATTCTTTAAACCTTTCCTGGCCCTCGGGGATTTTGCAGATGAGACAGCTGAGGCCCAGAGGGAAAGAGTGGCTTGCCCAAGACCATGACCACTGGTAGGTGAGAGCTGCCTGGTGTGAGCTTGGGGCTGCCGGGCCCTTGGGAGGCGCAGGCTGAGATCTGCCCTCCCGCAAGTGAGGGCCATAGGCACTAATCCGGGCCGTGCTGGAGGAGCTGTCTGATCTGAGTCTAGCTGCTGGAGGCTGACAGCAGCCAGGAAAGGCCCTGAAGGCCAACATGGGGCTTTCCCCAGGCATCTCCATCCTCTGCTTTTAAAACCATGTGGCCTGTCCTCCAGCTCATCGGCACCCTCAGGGGTTAAATAGTATGATAACTACTTTACAGATGTGGAAGCTGAGGCCCAGAGGCAGAAACGGAC
>PVKP010010764.1:0-63704 GCA_004027715.1 Plecturocebus donacophilus | reverse complement strand
GCAGTCCTGTTTATATGGGTGTAATTAGATCTGCCTCGGCAATAGTGGCCCGCCTCCGTAATGGCGGGTTGCCTCGGCAACGGCAGGCTGCCTCCGCAATGGCGGACTACCTCTGTAGTGGTGGAGTGCCCCGTAATGGCGGACGCTGCTCCCCCACAGAACTGGACCGTCCCGGGTTCAGCTGTGCCCGCTGCGAAACTCTTAACCAAGAGCGTGTCCAATTGCTGTTTTAGCCGGGCCTGATCACCTGGCTCGCTGTCTCAGAGCCTTTTTTTAGTTGAAGGGTCGACTCCCAGGTGTTCCAGTCGCCTGTTGAAAAGGCGCCGGGGTCTGTGTGATTTCCCCTGCGGGGACACACTGCACAGGCTGAAACAGCGGCGCTGAGATTCGTAGCGCTTTTTTGCCTGGGAATCTCCTGGGCTGGCTCCCTGATTCAGTCCCCTTTTTACTTTGCCTTCCCGTAGCTCCACTCGCCAGTTAAAGGAGCACACAGACCAGTGTATTTTGTATGGAGAACCGCCGCGCCGGGCGCTGGCAAAGCAGCCGCGCCAGGAAAACAGCCGCACTGGCGACCCGTGGGGCTGCTCCGCCTGGGAATCTCCTGGTCTGGGGGTAATAAAAATCCGTCTGGAAATGCGGCGTCCACTCACCCTCTGCACTTTCACTGGGAGCTGCAATCCTGAGCTGCTCCTAATCTGCCATCTTGGATCTCTCTCCCAGTTTCAAGACTTTTATGGAAAATACTTCTCTCTCTATATATATGCATATGTACATACATATCTCTCTCATCTCTCTCTCTTATGAAAGCATGGTAGTTCCTGGGTGGAAAATGGATCATAGAAGACCAAAAATAGAAGCTGGAAATCTAATTAGGAGCTTCTTAGAGTAGTCTAGGTTAGTGATGACAACTTGGCCTATAATGGGCAAGATTGGGTAAGGTGGACAGAGTCATTTTTTTTTGTTTATTTTGAAGGTAGAATCAATAGGATTTGTTGTTAATTATCAATGGGAGGTGGGAGGTCAGAAAAATATAAGAATTAAGAGTAACTCCTGGGTTTTTTACTTTAAAGCTGGTTGGATGGTGATATCACTTTCTGAATTATAGATCAGGATAGTTAAATTAAATGCCTATTTAACATCTAAAAAACATGTCAGTTAAGCAATTGGGTACACAAATCAGAAGTCTTGATAAGTAATTAGAATTGGAAATTCAAATTTTGGAATTTAGGCATACAGGTGAGACCAGAGGAGGCCAGTGTGTAGCCAAAGTATGGAACCAGTGCACAGCCCTTGAGACTCTAGTGCTTAATGGATTACTGGAGAAGAAGAAACTAACAAAGAATAAGGAGAAGGAAAGCCATTGTTCTAATCATCAATTATCATATTGGACTCCAATGTTGTGATGCTTTCAGAAGCTATTGTAATATAAAAAGGAATTTTCATCCTTTTGTATCTTTGCCAACTGATCTGAGACAGCTATACCTTTCTCTGACTGCCATTCCTCATTCAAGGTGTTAGTATTTAATTTGTTGCTTATAATTCACACTGTATCAATAGATTAGATTTATCTCTTTACTGAAATAGACAGACAATAATTAGACAAAGATACCCACTATTACCACATCTATTCAACATTGTGCAATGGATTCCAGTTAGTGTAATAATACAGGAAAATAAATTAAAGAAGAATTATGTAAAAACTTGTAAGACTTGGAAAGGAGGTAATAAAACTAGTAGCATTTGCAAATACTGCTATTGAGTCTAACAATGTGTTAATTATATGGTATACTCTATTTAGATAGTCTAAATAGATACAACTATCTAAATAGAATACATAATGTTGGATATTATTAGTCTAATTAGATAATATTAGATATCTAAATAGACACAACTATCTAAATAGAATACACCACATAACACATTGTTAGACTCAATAGCAGAGTTTAACAGAGTATTGAACATAGAGAAATATACAAATGGAAATATATTTAAAATATAGAAATAATTTATATTAGAAATAACAAAAAGATATTTAGTAATAAATCTAACAAAATATTTGCCAGACTCTCATGAAAAATACTTCAAAATATGTAAAGATATCAGTCCTCCTCAAAGTGGTTTATAGATCCCATGTAATTCTACTCAAAGTTCAACTGGTTGTTTTGAGGAACTTGTCACTATTGAAATAGAGTGACAGTTTATTGAAAATTGTCATTCTATTATTATTAAAGAGATAAATCTAATCTATTGATAGTTCTAAAATATATAAGGAGGAGACGCCTGGTATAGACAAGCCATTCCTATAGAAATAGAATAGGTAGAGAGATTTGCTGTACTAAATATTAATATTTATTGTAAAGGTATAGGAATTAAGACAGTATATTATTGAGCAAGGAGGAACATATTGACTTGAACAGACTAGCGAACCCAGAAACAGATCCCGTGCATGTGAAAAACTGATATATGAGAGAGGTGACATTATATATTATTGGGAAAATGATAAAATATTACATATGGAAAAAAATGAAACTGGATTCTTTCCTCACACAAAGCACAAAATTCAATTTGCAAGGGATTAAAAAAGTTGCATATGAAATGCAAAACTAAATCGTTTTGAAGCATGAGAGAATGTCTTTATGGCATTGATATAGGAAAGGATTTCTTGAATGTGGTACAAAACTACTAGCAACAAAAAAATAGAAGCAGAAAATATTGAAATTAATTAAAAACTTCTGTGCATCAGAAGGCACAGCAAAAACATGGGCCATAAACCTGGAGAACAGATTTGTAGCATATGACACATAAAACATTGCACTGCCAAGAAATTGGCATTACACAACTTCAAGGTGGACAATCGCATCCTGTTCTAAGTAAATGGTAGCCTCTGGATTTGAGAATGTGCACCTTGAAATTGTACAACATGGTGACATTGTCTAAAATATATAAAGAACTTTTATGAATAATAAAAAGAAAACCAAATAGAGTAAATGCAAAAGACTTGAACAGATATTACACAAAAGAGCAAATGCAAATGATCTATACATATTATAACAAGATGCTCATGCTCATTGGTAATTAGGAAAATATAAATCATAGTCACAAAAATATTAACTCATACTGGTCCAATTGGCAAATTTTAAGCAGATTGACAGTACTAAGAGTTGGTAAGGATACAGATTGGTTGGATTATAAACTACTGCAGGAGTGAAAATTGATATAATCATTTTGAAAAATAACTTGTTGGAGAACTGGGGCCTGCTCCCTGAGAGATACAGCTATGTCGATCAAAATTGAGTCCTCGGATGTGATCCGCCTTATCATGCAGTACTTGAAGGAGAACGGTTTACATCGGGCATTAGCCACCTTGCAGTAGGAGACTACTGTGTCTCTGAATACTGTGGACAGCATTGAGAGTTTTGTGGCTGACATTAACAGTGGCCATTGGGATACTGTGTTGCAGGCTATACAGTCTCTGAAATTGCCAGACAAAATCCTTATTGACCTCTATGAACAGGTTGTTCTGGAATTGATAGAGCTCCGTGAATTGGGTGCTGCCAGGTCACTTTTGAGACAGACCGATCCCACGATCATGTTAAAACAAACACAGCCAGAGCGATATATTCATCTGGAGAACTCCTGGCCAGGTCTTATTTTGATCCTCGTGAGGCATACCCAGATGTAATTAGCAAAGAAAAGAGCAGAGCAGCCATTGCCCAGGCCTTAGCTGGTGAAGTCGGTGTGGTGCCTCCATCTCGTCTCATGGCATTGCTGGGACAGGCACTGAAGTGGCAGCACCATCAGGGATTGCTTCCTCCTGGTACGACCATAGATTTGTTTAGAGGCAAAGCAGCTGTCAAAGATCTGGAAGAAGAAAAGTTTCCTACACAACTGAGCAGGCATATTAAGTTTGGTCAGAAATCACATGTGGAGTGTGCTCGATTTTCTCCAGATGGTCAATATTTGGTCACTGGGTCTGTTGATAGGTTCAATGAAGTATGGAACTTTACTGCTGGAAAAATCAGAAAGGATCTTAAGTGCCAGGCCCAGGATAACTTTATAATGATGGATGATGCTGTCCTCAGCATGTGTTTCAGCAGAGATACAGAAATGTTAGCAACTGGGGCCCAAGATGGAAAAATCAAGGTATGGAAGATTCAGAGTGGACAATGTTTAAGGAGATTTGAGAGGGCACAGAGTAAGGGTGTCACCCGTCTAAGCTTTTCTAAGGATAGCAGTCAGATCCTTAGTGCTTCTTTTGACCAGACCATTAGAATTCATGGTTTGAAATCTGGGAAAACCCTGAAGGAATTTCGTGGCCATTCTTCCTTTGTTCATGAAGCAACATTTACACAAGATAGACATTATATTATTAGTGCATCCTCTGATGGCACTGTTAAGATTTGGAATATGAAGACCACAGAGTGTTCAAATACCTTTAAATCCCTGGGCAGCACTGCAGGGAAAGACATTACCATCAACAGTGTGATCCCACTTCCTAAAAACCCTGAGCACTCTGTGATGTGCAACAGATCAAACATGGTGGTCATCATGAACATGCAGCAGATTGCCAGAAGCTTCAGTTCTGGTAAAAGAGAAGGTGGGGACTTTGCTGTACCCTCTCTCCCTGTGGTGAATAGATCTACTGTGAAGGGGAGGACTTTGTGCTCTACTGTTTCAGTACAGTCACTGGCAAACTGGAGAGAACTTTGACAGTGCATGAGAAGGATGTGATTGGTATTGCACATCACCCTCATCAGAACCTGATTGCTACCTACAGCGAAGATGGACTCCTAAAGCTCTGGAAACCATAATTCACCTTATCTTTTTAAATCAGCTTGAAAGCACATACTTAAATGTGCTCTTATTTTGGTTTGTTTTGTTTTTAAAGGCCAGCTTTTCTAAGCAAATAGATTGTCTGAATAAATCACAAGAGTAATTTTGTGAAAATTCATGTTTAACTAGAAGGTACCGTTCCCTTTTTTATATATTTTTAAGGTATTAGAACTGGTGCAGTCACTTAATGTTTTCATTAATCTTCTACCTGAAGAGTGAAATACTGATATTTCTGGAAAAAAATTCTACTCCTTTGATTATTTGAAATGCTGATTAAAATGTGCCTCCCATGGTAAAACTCGTAAATAACCCTAACTAAACCATATTCAGTAGTTGTGTTCTGTTCCATCTTTTTTTTTTGGATGGAGTTTTGCTCATTGCCTGGCTTATTTTTTTATGTTTTTAGTAGAGATGGGGTTTCACCATATTGACCAGGCTGGTCTTGAACTCCTGACCTCAAGTGATTTGCCTGCCTTGGCCTCCAAAAGTATTGGGTTTACAGACAGGAGCACTGTGCCCGGCTCATCTTTTTTTTTTTTTTTAAAGATGTTAATAAACTTTATACCTTTCTGGAGAAAAAAAAGAAAAAGAAAAATAACTTGTTATTATCCAGCACAGGTGGATGTGCTCATTCTACAAACCAGCATCTCTACATATATGCACTGAGCTGTAGAGTCATTCTTGAATATCTAGTTCATGGGACACATACTTGGAAACGAATATTCATTGCAATAGAATAGATAGATTGTAGTATATAGGCTCAGTGGTGGAAAAATAGATAACTTACATTTATATGCAATAAAATGAAAGAATCCTAAAAACATAATATTGGGGGGAAGTCAAGAGGACCTCATATTGTTTGCTGTCATTTAAAAAAGTAAAATAACATGAAAAACCTAAAATATATATTTTTACATACATATGCATGTGGTAAAATTATTGAAAATAAAAGAAATATCAGGATAATGATTAGTTTTAGTAGGAGAAGGGTGCTTAGGCCAGGAGATGAAATCAGAAGGTGCCCACAGGTGGTCTCAGCTATATTAGGACAGTTCTAATGCTTAATTCAGCTAGACTGTTAACATGGAATTGTTCTGTAACTGTTTAATTTACTAATTATATCTATTGGCATTCATTGAAAATTAGATAATAAAAGCTTAGGCCAGGTGAGGTGGCTCATGCATATAATTTCAGCACTTTGGGAGGCCAAGGAGGGCTACCCCAACATGTGCCATTGACATTCATGTGGGTAGTACGTGATAGCAAAACGCTACCACCACCATAGCTCACCTAACCTTCACAACAACCTTGTCAGGTAGGTGCTTTATATTATCTTTATTTTCCTGATAAGAACATTTAGGCATAAAGAAGTGAAGTAACTTGACAAAGGTTGTACAGATAGTAAGAGACGGAGCTTGGGTATATATTAGATAATCTGGCTCCACAGCAAATTTAAGCAAATTCAAACACTCCGGGAGGTACAGCTCAGTGGTAGAGCATTTGACTACAAATTTAAACACTCTGTTACCCATTACATTAGTAAGGTTGAGTTCATTTTCTTAAAGTGTCAGCATCATCTAAAAGGCTAATGAGTGTGCCAGACTCTTCTACTTCATTAAGATTCATATAAATATATGTCTCTGTATATATGTATATAACTTATCTTGAGGCACAGGAGACTGAGAGTTTGAGCTATTAAGGAATGAGGGTTTTGCTAAATGTGAAGCTCTTACATGAGAGGCTTTGTTCTAGCTCTCGTACACCCATCCACTAGACTTGTCTGTGTCCAAGAGAAGCAATGACTACAGGAATTATAATTTTGGGGTTTAGAAAAATTTTTGGATTATGGGAATAGAGCAAATATTATGCTGTATATGTCTGTTGATCAAATTTCAGCTGTTTTGACTTTCAAAGCTTTTTCAGGAATGTGTCATTTAGGAAAGTGGGGGCACTCCTATTAAAAAAATGTCAAAAAAACCTCTGAGTCCCATGCAGTTGAATAAAAATGCCCTATTTTACAGGGAAATATGAAAAGTCTCATGAGGAAAAGAATCTGGTAAATGTATGGATATAACAAATAACTAAGTCTAGAAATGTCTTTGCATTTGGAAAGTGAAAGATATAATGCACATACTCTTCTCTAGAGCATGGAAATGCATGTTTTCCTAAAATTCTCCTGCAGAATTTCATATGAGCTGGCTCTGTAAAGTGTAAAATAACCCATTTTCTTTCCTTGTCTGTGGTGCCTTAGTAATCCATAATAAAATACATTCAGCCTCAGGGCAGAAATGATCTTCTGAACTTTCCAAACTTCTCCAGAGATTTGGCTGAAGTAACAGCCTGTCACAGAAAAGATATTCTCCTCATTTGAGAGGAATTTAAACTTCATTTCTTAAAAAATGGACCCTACCTAAACAGTCTTGTGGTCTGAGTCTTTTGCTTCATGTACATGCTGCTCTTAAAAATGGCTCAATTTTATTATATGTAAAAAACAATTGTCCAAGGAAAATAATAAATATATTCTAATTTTGCACTTGTGGAATCATTCCATCGGAAAAAAATATGCAAAACCCTGGGACAGGTATCCAAAAACAGCTGGAAGTCCAGAGCAGTGGGGAAGGCATTCAGCCTGGATATTTTGTCTGCAGAATCTGAACTTCTTTAATTTTTTTCTCTCTAAATTTTGTTAGAGTCATCTCTGCTTTCTCTAACCTTTCCTTGGAGAAATTACCTTTTAAAATGTGGTAAAGAGTTACTTTCACAAGCCTGCTCTATAGAATCTTGAGAAATTGACATGGAAAAATACTTTTTGCTCACTCACCTAGATATTTGCCCAATACTCTACTTCAGTTGTTCTTAATCTTTATAGGGCTATAAATTTCTTAAAAAATATAAAGAACGCTGTGATTCATTACCCCAGGAAATCTTTTGTAGGTGTGTGTCATCTAAAGGCTATTGTGTGCTTCAAATTAGGTTTTTATTTCAACATGGCGGGCTGAGTTGAGAAATGGACTGTGAGTCTATAGTACGTTTGTGGTTTCTGTACCAGCAGCCCTCCTTCTCCCTCTCTCTTTTTTTCTCCTGGCATTTCCTGGATGTGCTGGTTATCAATTTATTGTCTCAGACTCATACTCATCCCTCTCTGCACTGCTTTCTGCTTCTACAGCTGGACTCCATACAGGTTTTTCTTTGCCAGCTGGCTCCATGTTATGCTTTATCAATCGAAGAGGCTGGAGAGACACTTTACAACAGCAGAAGAAGGGCTTCTTTTTCTACTTCTAGTGTGCTTTATTTCTGCTTCTCACTGTGTGATTGACAGGAGTGTTTGACGCCCAGTGGCACTCCCAAACAGATACTTCTGAAGACCAGCTCCAGTCTGCCGGCACCCTGGCACACTTCTGCTTCCTCCAGCAGACCACGGTCTCACCCTCTTCCGCAAAGTCTGACTTACAGCCTTTGGTGTCTAGAGTCTTCCTGTGGGTTTGTAGTTTGCTCTTTTAATGTTCTCCCTCTGTCCGAGATGCAGCAGTTTAGCATCTGCTCATTCTGCGTTCTTTAGAGTCCTCTTTATCCTTTTCAGTGATCACCTTTTATTAGTTGATAATTCATTACATTAAATCTTCCCTCTTCAGATTACTTGTGTAATTTCCATCTTCTGACTCAACTGTGGCGTTTAATTTCTTCAACGACTTTGCTATTTTGAAACATTATCATTTACGTTACTAGTATCACAAATCTCCTCCATCATCACTCTCTTCAAAAATAAACTTTAGGCCGGGCGCGGTGGCTCAGGCCTGTCATCCCAGCACTTTGGGAGGCCGAGGCAGGCAGATCACGAGGTCAAGAGATGGAGACCATCCTGGTCAACATGGTGAAACCCCATGTCTACTAAAAATACAAAAATTAGCTGGGCATGGTGGTGAACGCCTGTAGTTCCAGCTACTTGGGAGGCTGAGGCAGGAGAGTCGCTTGAACCCAGGAGGCGGAGGTTGCAGTGAGCTGAGATTGCACCATTGCACTCCAGCCTGGGTGACAGAGCGAAACTCCATCTCAAAAATAAAATAAAATAAATAAAAAATAAAATAAACTTTGGCAGCAGTTTATTGTGACAGGTACTGATATTTAATTTCCTTCTGCTCTGAGATACCTGGAAGAATTGCCTTGAAGTTAGACATACCACTGGAAGCGTTTCATGTCATTTCCACATGGAAACAGTCAGTGGCTAGTCCTCAACTCTTTAACCTACTCTCCAAGCACTTACCTTTGTATTCAGCTGGTTGTTAACTAATCTCTACTAAGTTAATTACCAGTGTCTAAGGCATAGCTAGCTATTGTGCAAGAGAATTCTAAGGAATAAAAAATGGTAGACAAGAACAAGTTTGGGGTCAAATTAATTGATGCATACTGCATTAAATATTTTTTTTTTCCTCTGTAGGGATCCTGAATGTGTTCAGTATGCTCATACATAATGTCAGTCTCTAAGAAGGGGAGTATTTTTCTAGCTTTTGACCATGGAGCCCATAATTGCGGAGGCAGGTGAAATGTAAGAGAAAATTGGGTCCTATCAATGGAATGCCTCCACAGGGAAATGGCGTGTACCACTTCTATTCACTGCTAATCTTCTAGGGAATTTTCCCAGGTACTTTGAAGGAGAGGGGAACTGATTACCTATGAACAGTAGCAATGCCTGCCACAAACTGCTGTCAAATTAATTAAAACAAGAGTAGTGGCAGCAGTAAACAAAAATGGATGGTTTTTGGTGATATCAGTAGCCTAAAGGATATTGTTCAACAGTAAAAAAGTCATTGATATTAAAATGAAGTGGCTGATAGTTTTATCGGCTGTTAAGTGTTTGTGTTATTTATATACGCAGTGCCCTGAGTGACATGCATTGCTATATTTTTGATTATGTCAGGTGAAGGGGCCATGTAAGAAAATGAAATGCTTTACTTCAGAAATTTATCAATGAAAGAGATTTAATTCTTTATGTTTATATTGAGATGAATGCATATTACTGTTCCTTAACTATTGGATAATGTCTGAAAACCTTAAAAATTAACGATAGCTAAGTGTTTTAAATGTTTTATGTCAGGACATTCAATGTTTAGAATAGATCTCAATTTCTTTAAATTTGTCATATTTTATGTAACTTCTATGTTTTATATTTCCATCTTTGCATTAGAACTATGCTTTTGCATTAATAATAAGTATCTTGAACATATACTATTGGAGTTAAGGGCCTGAAATAGAGGGCAATTGAAGGGGTTTTGGAAACTGGAATTCCAATTCTAGTTAATAAAAGTATAATATTGGTCAAAGTCTTTAACTTTTCTGGGTCTTGTTTTTCACCTACAAAAATAGTGAATTTGAAATAAATAATCTTTATGACCCCACTGTTTTTAATAAATATATTTTATAATTTCAATCTATATTCTCTGTAAAAATGATTTTATAATCAATATAATAGTTCACATTTTATGTGATCCATTTGTTCACTCATCAGATATTTAATGAGTAATTACCATGTTCTTCTGCAACTATAGGGCTCTGGATGTAAAGTGGATAAACAAAACTAGATCTGCGCCATTAACAAGCTCAAGACTAGTACTAAGCTTCAGGAGACTTTGCTAAGTCAGTGGTTTCTAGTTGAACAGACCATAATTATGCCGAAACACCTATTTTCTCTTGAGATGTGATGGAGGTTGGCTACTAATGATACATATTTATAGAGAGCTGGAAAGACTCTATTTATGGCACTGGGATGACTGGTAGCATTTGCTTTCAACAACTTGCATGAAAGTCCACTGTCAATATCACATCTGAATAAAGAGAAATAAAACTGTGAGTCTTTAAACAGGCAGCAAGTTGCCGTGAGAAATTATCAAGCTATTTTTAATTAAAACAAATTGCCAGAATTCATATTTAAACACTTGCAAAATAAGTTTCCAGAGACACAGGACTAACAAATTCTTTATGGGAATGAGATGGCAGTTATTTATCAATAATTGCTAATGAAAGAAAATGTTCATGTTTCAATTTTTTAAATAGTCAATCATTGTAATTATATAATTGACTCAGCTGATAAAAAAGGAAATTACTCTGATGATAAGCAAACAAACAAAAACTTCCCTGACTCACAGAATTGAAAATGTGGGTTTGGGAGTTGGAGTAGGAGCATCTTCCCAGGGAAGTCATTGTGAAATACTTGGGATTTGTTTTTATGGAGGAATGTGGAGGAAGCTGCTGCACTCTTGTTTCTAAGGAACCTTCACAATGTGCAGAGGGTGGGATTCATGTCATCATTTGTTTCTCATCAAATTTATTTCATTTAACCTTCTGTGTTAGGTAAAAGGTATTTGCAAAACACTAGCTGAAAACAGATTTGCCTGCTCTACCCCTACATCTTCTCCCTCCTGGAGAAGATAAAGGCAGACAGTAGAGAAGGCTTGAAAGTGATTGCTTGAAACCAGACCACATAATGGCAGATATAGAACAGAGTTCAGGTGAGCATCAAATTCTCACACATGCAGCAGGTTTGCCTCACACCTGTGCAGAGAGAGCAATGCTTGTTCCCTACCTGAGAGTTAACCTTCTTCCACTTCTTCCATTAATTCAGCTTAGGTCATTATCTCTATGCATTAAGGATTGTGCACGTGATACACACACTGCGCAGTTGTTACGTAAAAGAAAACAGAGATTTAGTTCCAGCTCCATCCCAGATTTATTGTTTCATGCAACAAATATTTACTGAAGTCTAATATGTGCTAGACACCATGCTATGCACTGGGGATGTTATGTTAAACAGGACAGACACAGAAAAACAGTTAACAAGGGGGAGGAAGTCAAACCCAAATCCAATAAATAGATAAGGAAAATAATTACAGATGTAGATAATATCAACAAAGGAAATAAATGCTGAGCTAGAAAACAAGAGAGAGGAGCAATGGCTTGGGGTAGAAACATGATGAAAAGCTTATCTATGGAGGTGACATTTTAGGTCATGTGTTAGCCGAAATTCCAGGGATGAGGGGATAATCATGGGAATACTGTGTGGAAAGTGAGTCAGGTAGAGGAAGGGATATGGAAAAACACCTTTCACAGTAGGAAAGATCTTGGCGAGTTCTTGAAGCTGAAAATAGGCCAGTGTAGCTGGAGTTTAACCACAATACAACTTCTGTTTTAAACTTATTATTTCTTCTATCTGGGGAATGGACTGCAAAGAGAAACAAATGGAGAAATGCTGAACTATAAGAAAGCTGCTGTGTCAACCACATTGAAGGTGATATTGGCCTGCAGCAGGACGGAGGAAGTGGAGATGAATAGAGGTGGATAGATACTTGTTAAGCAAAAGACTTTATCATATATATGAAAAGAGACGTGAAGATTGCATTGTGAGGTATAAAAGCATAACTCTTCTGTATCAAATAATGATTACTTATATATCATGTGATCTAATCCTTCCATTTTACAGACGTAATTCTAAAATCCAAAGGGGTAGATTAGCGGGACAATCAATATCAAAACAGCTTTTCTGATTTCCTCATTGTTGCTTTTTCCTTTATATAATATTGTGAGATACAAGAATAAAATTATGGAATATTTACCATTTTTTATTGGGTATATTTTAAAATTCTAAAAATGAATGTGTTTATAGCATCCGGTAAAATCTGATGATACCTGTTTGTCCTATTATTTTACAACGATGACTAGTTGGAGATAAAAATGACTTGATTAACTTTTTTTTTTTTGGAGAGAAGGCACCAGCCTTACAAATATTTAGACAATTTAGAGCAGCACAATGTACCCAAAGCTTAACTTCTGGATTATCAAGACAAATAAATCCATGTACTTACTGTCAACTTATTTTCAACAAAGTTGCCAGAATACTTGTTGAAAAAAGAGGCTTTTTAATAAATGGCGCCAAGAAAACTGGACATCCATATGCAGAAGAATAAAACTAGATTTCCATCTTTCACCATATGCAAAAATCAACTCTAAATGGATCGAAGGCTTAAATGTAGCACCTGAAACTATGAGATTACTAAAAGAAAACACTGGGGAAACATTGCAGGACATGGGTCTGGATGAAGAATTTTTAGGTTAGACTTAAAAGCACAGAAAAGAAAAGAAGAAACAGACAAGTGGGATTATATCAAAGTAAAAGGTGTCTACACAGCAAAGGAAACAACAAAGTGAAGAGATACCCTATAGAATGGGAGAAAATATTCGCAAATTATGCATCTGACAAGGGGTTAATATCCAGAATATGCAAGAAACAAACAACTCAACAGCAAAAAAAATTATTTGATTTAAAAATAGGTAAAAGATCTGAAAAGACATTTCTCAAAAGAATGCAGAGAAATAACATCACGTGTATGAAAATATGCTCGATGTCACTCATCTCAGAGAGATGCAAATAAAATCCACAAGGAGATGTCACCTTGTTGCAGTTAGAATGGCTATTACCAAAAAGACAGAAAAACAAATCCAAATGCTGATGAGGATGTGGAAAAAGGGAAACTGATACACTGTTAGTGGGAGTGTAAATATGAATGAGAATATGAAGGTTTCTCAAGAAATTAAAAATAGAAATACCATATGATCTGACAATCCCATTAATGGGTATATATGCATTTGGAGATAAAATCAATACGTTCAAGGGATAGCTGCATCTGCATGTTTCTTGCAGTACTATTCATAAAAGCCAAGATATGAAAACAACCTAAATGTCCATCAGTGAATAAGTAGACTAGAAAATGTGATGTGTACACACAATGGAATACTATTCAGCCATAAAGAGAATGAAATCCTGGTATTTGCAACCATATGGATGAACCTAGAGGACATGATGTAAAATAAGCCAAGCACAGGACCAAATAGGCACGATATCACTCATATGTAGAATCTTAAACAGTTGATCTCAGAAGTAGAAGGTAGAATGGTGGTTACCAGAGGCTAGGAAGGAAACAGAGGAGAAGAGATGAAGAGGAGTTGGTTAAGAGGTATAAAAACACAGTTAGAAGGAATAAGCTGTGGCATTTGATAGTACAGTAGGGAAGTTATAGTTAACAACAATTTGTGTATTTCAAAATAGTTAGAAGATGAATATAGTGATGTTCCTAACACAGAGAAGAGACATTTTGTGTTTGAAGCAGCGTGTATCCCAGTTACTCTGATTTTATCATTACACATTGTATACAGGAATCAAAATATGGGTACCCCCCAAAAATGTAGAACTATTATATATAAATACAAAATAAAAATAAGAAAACACAAATAAATGAAGAATAAACATTTAGTGGGCTAAATATGCAGATCTTTAGTCTTTTGCAATGTAGTATCCAAATCAGCAGCATATATGAATAGGCAGAGAGAGAGGTGAGACAGAAAGGACTGCCTCCCTTACTGAAGTCTAGCAGTTTTTGCCTTCTCCCTCCTCCTATTAACTAAAGCTAGGCCTGAGAAATGAATCATCAGTAAGTTGGAGAAATAGCTGAGGTGGTGATAGTAGATATAGTGGAATCTTCATGGAATCTCTTGAAGGCAAAGCTAGCCTTCTTCCTGGGTTAACTAGCTAAATCAATGTAGTTTTGGTCCTGTAGATTGTCCTCATTCTCCAAATATAATCATCTGCCTTTACTCACCCAAAAAACTGTTTTAAGTTTTCAAAGCACAAACTTTCATGGTTGTCATATATTTTTATAGTCTACCAATGTCTCTGCTTACCTTAACCCCTCCTTCAATATCCTGCTTTCCATAAATGCATGATTTAATTGAACTAGTCTTTAACTTAGAATGGGAGTAGGTCCAGTAATGTGTAATTTGTCCCTGTTATTAAAAACAATGAATTGGGGCCGGGCACAGTGCCTCACACCTGTAATCCCAGCACTTTGGGAGGCCAAGGTGGGCAGATCACGAGGTCAGGAGTTCAAGACCAGCCTGGCCAACATAGTGAAACCCTGTCTCTACTAAAAATGCAAAAGTTAGCCTGCTGTGGTGGTATGTGCCTGTAGTCCCAGCTGCTTGGGAGGCTGAGGCACAGGAATCACCTGGACTGGAGAGGCGGAGGTTGCATGAGCCGAGACCATGCCATTGCACTCCAGCCTGGATGACAGAGTGAGACTCCCTCACAAAAACAAACAAACAAACAAACCAAAAAACAATGAACTGGACAAATGGCATATTGCCAAAGTCAAAAGGATAGGAAAAGCAATAAAACAAAAAATTGAGCCCTGAATTATTTATGATTCTATAATTTGACTGTGATCTTTGTTGTCAATAGAACTTTTTTGTCAACCACCTTATTTGTCATTTTCAGTAATTATAAATCCACACTTAGCTACTTTCTATTCAACTTTGAGAAAAATAGTGCACATGCATAAAAAAAAGTTAATACTCAAGTTGGACAAGCTCAAATTTCTAGGTAACTTACACCTTTGATATTCCTACTTTCTTATTTTCTTATCTTTCCCCCTCACATCATTTCTTATGGAATAAATGAGGTCCAATAGATAAAAAAAAAAAACTATGAGAAGGTGCACTAGGTAAAGAAAATACAGATTAAAAATAATCTCTTTCTGTTAATTTACTTGCAGTAGGCTTATTTAAATCTATTACCACATCTCAGATAAGTCTTTTAGGTTTAGTGTATACCTCTTGATTAAATAAATGAGATGCATTTAATTTGTCTCAATTCACATTATGTCCAAGGCAAGATCGAGTAAATGTCTCTACTTTTTAATTGAAAAGAGACATGGGGATAGTACTTGTAGATTCATGCTCTTATAGATTAAATTTTATCTCTATTTTTATACCTAGCAGAAAGATTATAAGGTTCTAGCACATTAACAAAGCTTAACTTAAAACATTCAGGCAATTATTAATAATTTAAAACTAAGGCAGGGAGGGGAGCATCACACACTGGGGTCTGTTGGGGGGAAATAGGGGAGGGACAGTGGGGGTCGGGGAGTTGGGGAGAGAGAACATGGGAGAAATGCCAGTTATGGGTGATGGGGAGGCAGGCAGCAAACCACACTGCCACGTGTGCACCTATGCAACAACCTTACGTGTTCTTCACATGTACCCTAAAACCTAAAATGCAATAAAAAATAAATTTAAAGAAAGAATTAAAAAAATAAAAAAAATAAAACTAAGGCTGTGGAACAGTCTAGTTCTAGGAAGTATTTTTAGAGGTGACTCAGTGACAAAGATCATAACTAGTAGAGGATTTGTCTTAATTGAAGTGAATTAGATAACTGTAGAATTTATGTGAAAATTTGGTGTGAATTGGTTTATTAGGCATTTTGATACTCTGGCTAAGAGGCATTATGTAGTTAGAAAACTACTGAAAAAAGGGGAAACTTAACTGGATCTGCAATGATTTATTTCTTTTAGAAGACAAAAACCAAACTGAAGCAAATAAGGTCAAATATTATGTTTATTTTATCTCTTTGGTGGCTCTTAATGTTTTAATTTTGTTTGAAATATTTCATTATGAAAAATTATAAGAATAGGATTGTTGAAAACTGGATATCCATATGCAGAAGAATGAAAGTAGACCACTATCTCTTGCCATATACAAAAATCAAATCAAAATGGATTAAAGATTTAAATCTAAGACATTATAGTTTTTAAAAACTTTTAAGATGCATACTGAAATATGTTGAGATGAAATTACATGATATCTAGAATTCTTTACAATAATTTAGCATTAATAAGAAAATACAAGCATTAAAAGGATAAATGAAACAAATGTGGCACAATCTTGACATTCGAATCCGGATGATAGATTTACATACATATAGATATTTTAATTTTATTTAATTAATTGATTTATTTATTTTAGAGACAGAATCTTGTTATGGTGCCCAGGCTGTTCCTGAACTCCTGGCCTCAAGGTATCATCTCTCCTTGACCTCCCAAAGTGCTGGGATTGCAGCTGTGAGTCACCACACCTGATTCATATAAAGAGTTTTAAATCAAAGAGAATACATTATCTTAAACTTATTGGGTCAAGACTACTTAGGTGAACACAAAAAGGAATTAATGACAGGTGAACTAAGGTGATTAGTTAACATATATTCTTTTGCACCAATTCTAGTTTCCTAAAAGTTTCCATTTATTTTGCTTATGTCAAATGTTCAAAAAGTTTTGTTGCTCCATTTTTTTATGAGCACATAATAATAGTAGTGACAGGTTAAATCCCTCGGAAATTTCAGTTATTTGTGTTATCCCCATGGGTTTATTGTATAGTTTTTTTTTAATGATTTTTAAAGTCATTTCCCCAACCCTACATCACTTACCTATGCTCTTCAAATGAAGACTTTGACCATTAAGGTGATCTTACAGCCATTTTCTAGAAGGTAAAAAAATTAAGTAAGAACAACAGTTAAAGGCAACAAGTGAGGAACATTCTGAAAAGCATTTTTGAAGTCCCAAGAAGATGAGGACATTCTCAGCAGGGTAGAGTCCTAGGACTAGTGAACATTTACCACATCAACCTTTATGACTAATTAAGTCATTCGAATTTATTTACAAGAGCTCGTCCAAATAACCATTCTTTTTTCCTTATGTGATATTTTCTTGTTTTCTCCTGCAAACACTTCACATAAGAAGTCACTGTGATAGGAAGTTAGCTTAGTTCTTGGAATTTTTGTTTAGAAACTGTATGCACATATATTAAAAGACCTTGTCATTTGGAAATTAGCACATGACTTTTATGCTGCCTCAAAGGCAGGATAAATCCTTCATTGTGTTTTCTTAATTTTTCCTATGTTCTGTAGATTTTGGACGGTATTGTTTTGCATCTGTATTGCTGTTTCTGTTTTGGTTAACCAGACTCTGTTCAGGATTCAAAACTTTCAGTGCCATCCCAGTGCATGTTAAATCAATTATGGAAGCACAGGGTAGAAGTGAAAGCATTTTTACCCAAAAGGCCCTGCTAAAGCTGTTAGATTCAATTAAGTACAAATTCTGTCTTCAGGATTAGAGTTTTATAGTCCAAGTCAAAACTTGAATCCCTGTGTTCTTCCTTATACCCACGTATACATTCTTCCATTGAGGTTATGTGTCCCCACCATGCTGTCTAGCCCTAAAGCGGCATACCCATTTACAGCCCTCCTTCTGAGAAGCTTACTACACTCACTGGTTGCATTTGGATTAACTTTGAATGCTTTTTTTTTGGGGGGGGCAGGGATGGCATTTTTGTTGTTATTACAGGAGGGATTTGAGTTTTGGGTTTTATTTTCATACCAGGGTTGGGTTGCTGAGCCGGAAATCAAATTAAAACTGGCACGTCTCTGTGGTTTCATTTGCTTTTCTTCCTGCCATGGGATAAGCTGGCACTGAAGTCTTGTTTTGAAACCCTGAAATTCAAGCTTTAGAAAATCATTGCCAATAGTGTGAGTTGAAATGCTTGGTTTGAATTTCCACCAGATTGTGGGGACTCAAATAGAAAGGTTGAATTAGAGTTTGTTTCAGCAGCCAGTAGAATCAGTAGAATATCAATATCTTCTTCATGTAGATTTGTTAAGAAATTTGGACACTGTCTTACAAAATATTTAAAGGTTAAACTTGCACCAGCCCTTCCTCTATTGTGTATGGCATCCTGTTTATGGGAGAAAAGAATATCTGAGTGAAGGCCAAAAAGGAGAAAGCATGGTTGTTATATTTTGTAAAAGTGTTTGGGGGTATTTTATAGAAGGAAGAGAGAAAATTGGGCAGCTGAATTTGTTCAATTTAAGACACTGGGAGAAAAATGGATGAAGATTTTTAGAGGCATTATTGTTGTATACTATGAGTAAAATTCTCTTTGGAAATCCTTTGAGAATCTTAAGTAGATATTTAAATTGCTTTTACATTCCTTTTTTGTTTTTAAAGGTTGGATCTTCTTTAAAGAAGGAATATTCAAGCACTCTGTGAATTCAAAACTAACATCAGTTTGGACTTGTTCTTATATAAGTCATGAGTTCACCTAACATCCTAGTTTCATATTCAGAGTTTTACGTATCCTTTTTCATTAGTTTGTTTTCAATAATAGATCTTGAAATTGGGAATATTTTTAATCCCCATCAATGTAACAAGAGATTTAATTATCTCTTTTCATGAGCTCTTATCCAATATTAGATTTTATAATTGAAAATATTTCCAATATGTTCTGATTAATAGAGACTTCAGAATATCTAATGTTTGTTGTAATTGCAGTCTACAGGAATACTTACAGACAAAAATGAAGAAGAGGTAAGAGACAATGTATGGACATGTGCAAACATAAGACTATATGTATTCCTTTTCTTTCCCCTTTTTCCTTGATAGCACTATATATCAGAAATATTTAAAAAATAGCCACAGACTATGAAATGTAGAAGAGAAAATGCAACGAGGAGAGTGCTACTGCATCTAATCATTTGGAGATGATAATCAACTACATTGTTTAAAATGCCTAAGTTCAACTGGAAGAATGAAATGGAAATATAGTTGATGTGGTTTTTAAGATTCCTTTCAGATAAATTGATTCTAAGTTCAGCATTTACAATTTGGTCTAGGTATGAATTCAAGAAAAAGAAAATGGATTTCGGTATTTTCTATGGAGCAATGTTTTTTCTTGGCCTTGAACAGACTTATCAAGCTCCACAGAAGCACAGATGTTGCAATTTATAAGTGTGATAAAGGTCCAGATTTTTCCTCAAAGAAAAACCCACTTGGTTTATTTACTAGACAATAAAATCAAATTGAAAAACTTCATGAATAGTGGTCCTTGTGTGTAATGTGAAGCTTCTATTTAGAGTGCTTCAGCCTATGTATCCTTCATTATAATCTCTTAGGAGGTATATTCAAAGCTATATAGACCAAAAGGGACAATTAATAGGAGTGTGAGCCTTGAACCAATTATAGTCACATGATTTAACAAGGATTGATGCCAGCAAAATCTCTCAAATTAAGGAAGATGAAAGACATATACCATCACGTGCCAAGTCTGAGAAGCCCAAATGTTTAAAATCCCCAATCTTTAACTAATTTTATTAAATTTCCCTGGTTATTCCTGTTTAAACTTAATGTACCTTCTAGTCCTACTCCCATACAAAGCACAGAATTGCTGGTTTACTACAGACTGGCTGTTTGGTTAGTAGTTTTAGGAAGAAAAGAGCTTAACTGGGCATTGGAGAATGTGATTATTTTATTTGGGAAGAAATTAAGTTAAATATATCACTTTAAGTGTGATTAAAATATGTTTTTAATCAATACCTTATAAAAACTATAATGTTTAAAAGTGCAATGAAGGAAGAAAGTTTCTGCTGATTTAGGCATTAGTGTAGCCTTTCTTTCCACGTTAGTCCTCAGAGAGGAAGTGGTAAAGGAGTGGAAGTCACATGAATCACTCCTAGAGCAAGAGTCTCTGTCTAGGCCCAATTTAAATTTTGCTTTTGGTAGATATTATTACGGCCACCAACTGGTGAATTTTTAGGTGAATTCAGCCTTTAATGCAATTCAGAATCAAAAGATTTTGAGAAGTATTAACGCTGAAATAAAATCATGAATAAGCCAGTAAATCCCCTTAAGGAAGGGGCCGTCAAGGTCAGGACAGGCCTCATTCTCAATTCCAGAAAAGAATATGCCTCAACTCTTACCTACAGGTGGGGAATCTGTCCAACCATGAAAAATGTCTACGGGAAAGAACTATGCTTTATTCTTCAATGAATAAAAATGATAGCATTAGAGGAGTTTTCCCTTGAAAAGCCTGAATTCCTCCTACTTTAGCAGAATTCACAGATAGCTGGTCATCCATCCTATATGATTCTGAGACAAAACACAACCAATAACATAGAAGCTCTTGACATTTTTATAAATGAACGGACAAAACTGAATTAAGAACATTTTTCAGTTTTTGAACCCTTGTTTTCTCCCAAGTAATATATAATGTTACTTGGAAAAGTGTCAGAAATACACAAACCAACCCACTGATTAGCCTCTGCTACCATGCCTCTTAGAGTTAGTTGAGGATTAAATAAGCCATTAAATTAAAAAGTGCTTGAGAATCTCAAAGTTCTATTTGAATGTGAGAGATTATTTCAGTGGCTCTGATCCTGCTAAACAGTCTCATCTCAGGCAGTGATATGGTTTGTCTGTGCCCCTACCCAAACCTCTCTTGAATTCCCATTTGTTGTGGAAGAGACCCAATGGGGGGATAACTGAATCATGGGGACAGGTCTTTCCCATGCTGTGCTGGTGATAGTGAGTAAATGTCCTGAGAGATCTGATGGTTATTGTAAGGGGGAATTTTCCTGCACAAGCTCTTTGCTTGCTGGTGTCCCTGTAAGATGTGACACTTCTCCTTGCCTTCTGCCATGATCATTAGGCTTCCCCAGCCATGTGAAACTGTAAGTCCAATTAAACCTCTTTCTTTTGTAAATTGCCCAGTCTTGGGTATGTCTTTATCAGAGTGTCAAAATGGATTAATACAGTAAATTATTACCAGTAGAGTGGGGTGCTGCTGAAAAGATACCCAAAAATGTGAAAATGACTTGGGAACTGGTTAACAGGCAGAGGTTGGAACAGTTTGGAGGGCTTAGAAAAAGAGAGAAAAATGTGGGAAAGTTTGGAACTTCCTAGAAACTTGTTGAATGGCTTCAACCAAAAGCCCGATAGTGATATGGACAATGAGGTCCAGGCTGAGGTGTTCTCAGATGGAGATGAGGAACTTGTTGGGAACTGGAGCAAAGGTGACTCTTGATATGTTTTAGCAATGAGACTGGCAGCATTTTTCCCCTGCCCTAGAGATTTTGGAACTTTGAACTTGATAGAGATGATTTAGAGTACCTGGTGGAAGAAATTTCTAAGCATCAAAGCATTCAAGTGGTGACTTGGGTGCTGTTAAAGGCATTCAGTTTTATAAGGGAAGCAGAGCATAAAAGTTTGAAAAATGTTCAGTCTGACAACATTATAGGAAATAAACACCCATTTTCTGAGGAGAAATTCTAGCTGGCTGCTGCAGAAATTTGCATAAGTAATGAGGAGCTGAATGTTAATCCTCAAGACAATGGGGAAAATGTCTCTAAGGCGTGTCATAGGTCTTTACAGAAGCTCCCCCATCACAGGTCTGGAGGCCCAGGAAAAAATGGTTTTGTGGTCTTAGCCCAGGGTCCCTGTGCTGCATGCAGTCCAGGGACTTGGTGTCCTGCAACCCAGACACTCCAGCTACTACTAAAAGGGGCCAAGGTACAGCTTAGGCTGTTGCTTCAGAGGGTAGAAGCCTCAAGCCTTTGCAGCTTCCATGTGGTGTTGAGCCTGTGGATTCACAGAAGTCAAGGATTCAGGTTTGGGACCCTCCACCTAGATTTCAGAAGATGTATGGAAACACCTGGATGCCCAGGCAAAATTTGCTGCAGGAGTGGGGCCCTCATGGAGAACCTGTGGGAATGCAGAAGGGAAATGTGGGGTCAGAGCCCCCACATGGAGGCTCTACTGGGGCACCACCTAGTGGAGCTGTGAAAAGAGGATCATCATCTTCCAGACCCCAAAATGGTAAATCTACTGGTAACTTTCACTGTACACCTAAAAAAAGCCATATACACATAACACCAGTCCATGAAAGCAGCCAGAGGAGGGCTATATCTTGTAAAGCCATGGGGGCTAAGCTGCCCAAGATCATGGAAACCCACCTCTTGCATCAGTGTGACCTGGATCTGAGACACGGAATCAAAGGAAATAACTTTGGAGATTTAAGATTTGACTGTCCCATTGGATTTCAGACTTGCATAGGACCTGTAGCCCCTTTGTTTTGGCCAATGTCTCCCATTTGAAATGGCTGTATTTATTCAATGCCTGTACTCCCCATTGTATCTAGAAAGTACTAGCTTGCTTTTGACTTTACAGGCTTATAGTCAGAAGGGACTTTGGACTGTGGACTTTCGAGTTAATGTTGAAATGAGTTAAGACTTTGGGGGACTCTTGGGAAGGAATGTTTGCTTTTGAAGTGTGAGGACATGAGATTTGGGAGGGGCCAGTGATGGAATGATATGGTTTGGCTGTGTCCCCACCCAAATCTCATCATGAATTCCCATTTGTTGTGGGAAAGACTTGGAGGGAGGTAACTGAAGAAGGGGACAGGTCTTCCCCATGCTGTTCTTGTGATAAAGAGTAACTCTCATGAGATCTGATGATTATTATAAGGGGGAGTTTTCCTGAACAAGCGCTTTGCTTGTTGCCATCCATGTAAGTGTTGACTTTGCTCCTCCCCAGGCACATGGAACTGTAAGTCCAATTAAATCTGTTTCTTCTGTAAATTTCTCAGTCTTGGATATGTCTTTTTTTTTTTTTTTTTTTAGAGATGGAGTCACACTCTGTCACCCAGGCTGGAGTGCAGTGGCATGATCTCAGCTCACTGCAACCTCTGCCTCCCAGGTTCAAGCAATTTTTCTGCCTCAGCCTCCTGAGTAGCTGAACTACAGATGCACACCACCATGCCTGGCTAATTTTTGTATTATTATTATTTTTTTTTTAGTAGAGACAGGGTTTCACCATATTGGCGAGGCTGTTCTCAAACTCCTGACCTTGTGATCTGCCCACTTCGGCCTCCCAAAGTACTTGAATTACAGGTGTGAGCCACCACACCTTGCTTGGATATGTCTTTATCAGCAGTGTGAAAATGGACTAATACAGGCAGCCATTAAACCTCGCCAGATTTCAGTGGCTTCATAAGAAAATGAGGAGGTTTGGATTAAATAATCTTTAAGGCTGCTTTGGGTTCTAGCATTCTATGCTCACAAAGTATTTGCTTTTTAGTTAATTCAGGTCTGTTCTTAAGAAAAATGAATATATTATCCCAAAGGTAGATATCTCTGAAATTGTGTCTTAAAGTCACTGATTTGGGATATTTGCTCTTTTTAGTCAGTAGGTCTTTATTTCTTTTTAAAAATAATGTTTTTTTTTCTCTTCTAACCTGGTCTACCCTTTAGGGCAGACCTTAGGAATCTTATTCACCTTGTACTTTAAAAGAGGGCCAAACTTCTTTGGCAAAGAAGTATTAATCATACACCTAATATAATCAGAAAGATCCAGTGGCCTACATTGCCCACAGCATCCAGAATTTTTACATTCTATGCTGGTTTGAGAGACTGGTTTTTGCTAAGTATTTTCCAACATCTCATTGCTCTTAATTGAACCCTGAAGGCTTTTCTTGGCAACTGATTTCAGCCCTCGCTAGCTGGGAAGGCCCCTGATGTGGGCAGAAGCAGTGTGCTATTGGGATCCTTCATTTCAGGTTACCCCTGATTTTCCTCTCAAGGTTCTGCTTAGTCAAAAATAGACCATCTCCTGCAGCTTGATTGATGCCCAAGAAGGATTTTCCAAGACAGAGGTTGTTGGTGCCTAGGGTTTAAAACAAACCGCACAATGGGTGCCAGGGAATGCGGTTTTGGGACTGAGATTCTACACTCACATCTCCCTATTCCTCATGGAGTCATTTCTTTTCCTGTTTAGTGTATGAAAGAAATTGGCTAACAAAATTAAGCAAATTAATGATTGATGATATTTTTCCTCTATTGAAATTCATTACTATTTCTTAAGATTTGTAAGTAGATGGTTTGAAAATTTTTCAAAGGTCTGAATGGGGACAGAGTTTAGCATTTGCAGTCTTTGTGCTTCTCTCTCATTGAGCCAGAAGTAGCTTCTTAAAATTGAAAGCAAGTTTATAGAAAGATGAGCAGGTTTTGCTTTATGTAGTTGCTTATATAGAAGCATGTTATGAACTAATTAAGTTTGATCATGTTGCTGGCTAAATATCAGAACATGGCCTAGGTTATCATAAACTATAAAATGATCTCAGAACCCTTTATTGGCAATAATAGTGTGTGATGTCTGATTGGATTAGTCAGGCTTCTCCAGAGACACAAACCAGTAGGATATTGATACAGAATCAATAGGATATCTCATTATGTATATTACAAAATATTGGTTCATGTGATTACAGAGGCTGAGAAGTTCTACAATCTGTGATCTATAAGCTGGATGCCCAGGAAAGACAGTGGTGCAGTTGCATGGCTTGAGAACTGGGGAGTTTATGGCACAGATTCCAGTGTGAGTCTGAAGACCTGAGGACAAATAGAGTTGAAAGCAGGAGAATCAATGTCCCAGCTCAAGTAGTCAGGCGGTGTCAGCAAATTCTGACTTCCACCTTTTCGTTCTCTTCAGGCCCTTAACATTTTGAATGCTACCCACTACATTGGGAAAGGCAATCTGCTTTATTCAATCTACTGATTCAAAGGCTAATCCCTTCCAGAAATACCCTCAGACACACTCAGAAATACTGTTTAATCAAGTATCTGGGCATACTGTGATTCAGTAAGGATAACACATACAATTAACTATCACACTGGTAAAATAATTTCAGATTCCATCAGGAGGAGTCCTATCATTAACAAATAATAATGTCAACAATTATTTGTTGAAGAAATTGGAGTTCTTTGGGTTCTCTATCACAAGTTGGTCTACATCCTATCAGGTGACATGACTGTGACTACATGACTAGTTTACTATGCAAGACTTCTAGCTCATAGATACCTGGGTCTCTGCCTGCTTGTCCTCTGTTGCCCAGTGCTGTTACCCAGTGCTGGGTATGATATAAAATGGTTTAAACTTAAAACAAAAAATCCCCCTGGGAGGCTGGCAAGATGGTCAAATAGGAACAGATCTGGTGTGCAGCTCACAGGGAGAGTGATGCAGAAGGCGGGTGATCTCTGCATTTCCAACTGAGGTACCTGGTTCATCTCATTCAGAGACAGTGGATGCAGCCCAAGGAGGGCCAGCCAAAGCACAGTGGGGCTTTGCTTCACCTGGGAAATGCAAAGGGCCAGGGAACTCCCTCTCCTAGCCAAGGGAAGCCATTAGGGACTTTTCATGGCACTCTGGCACTCTGGCTCAGATACTGTGCTTTTCCCAAGGTCTTTGGAACCTGCAGGCCAGGAGATTCCCTCCGGTGCCTACAACACCAGTGCCCCTGGTTTCCAACACAAAACTGGGATGCCATTTGGGAAGACACTGAGCTAGCCACAGCAGTTTTTTTTATCTTTTATACCCCAGTGGCACCATGAACACCAGTGAGACAGAACCAGTCATTCCTTTGAAAAAGGGGGCTGAATCCAGGGAGCCAGGTGATCTGGCTTGGCAGGTCCCACCCCCACAAAGACCAGCAAGCTAAGATCTACTGGCTTGAAATTCTTGCAGCCAGCACAGCATTCTGAGCTCAACCTGGGATGTTCGAGCTCATTGGGGGGAGGGGCATCCACTATCGCTGAGGCTTGGGTAGCCAGTTTTAACCTCACCTGTGTAAACAAAGTCACTGGGAAGTTTAGACAGTGGAGCCCACGGCAGCTCAGCAAATCCTCATCAGGCAGACTATGTCACTAGACTCTCTCCTCACTGGGCAGGGCATCTCTGAAAAAAAGCAGCAGCCCATCAGGAACTTATAAATAAAGCCCCACCTTCCTGGGACACAGCACCTGTGAAAAGGGGCAGTTGTGGGTACAGCTTCAGCAGACTTAAATGTCCCTGCCTAGCAGCCCTGAAGGGAGCAGTGGATCTCCCAGCACAGTGTTCAAGCTTTTATAAGGACAGACTGCCTCCTGAAGTGGCTCCCCTACTCCCATTTAGCCTGAATGGGAGAAACCTCGTGCAGGAGAGCACTGGCTGGCATCTGGTGGGTACACTTCAGGGACAAAGCTACCAGAAGAAGGAACAGGCAGTAAACTTTGCTGTTCTGCAGCCCCAGTGGGTGATTCCCAGGCAATCAGGGTCTGGAGTGGATCTCTAGCAAACTCAAGCACACATGCAGCAGAAAGGTGTGACTGTTAGAAGGAAAACTAACAAACAGAAATAAATAGTTTCAGCATCAACAGAAAGGACATCCACTCAGAGACTCCATCCAAAGGTCACCAATTTCAAAGATCAAAGATAGATAAATCCACAAAGATGGAAGAAACCAGCACAAAAAGGCTGAAAACTCCAAAAACCAGAATGCCTCGTCTCCTCCAAGGAATCACAACTCTTCACCAGAAAGGGAACAAACTGGACAGAGAATGAATTTGACGATTTGACCAAAGAAGGCTTCAGAAGGTGAGTAATAACAAACTTCTTTACGCTAAAGGAGCATGTTCTAACCCAATGCAAGGAAGCTAAGAACCTTGAAAAAAAAGTTAGGCAAAATGCTAACTAGAATAACCAGCATAGAGAAGAACATAAATGACCTGATGGAGCTGAAAAACACAGCACAAGAACTTCGTGAAGCATACACAAATTGTAATAGCTGAATCAATCAAGAAAAAGAAAGGATATCAGAGATTGAAGATCAGCTCAAAGAAATAGAGTGAGAAGGCAAGATTAGAGAAAAAAGAGTGAAAAGAAATGAAATAAGCCTCCAAGAACTATGGGATTAGGTGAAAAGATCAAATATACATTTGATCAGTGTATCTGAAAGTGAGGGGAGAATAAAACCAAGCTGGAAAACACTCTTCAGGATATTATCCAGCAGAACTTCCCCAACCTAGCAAGGCAGGCCAATATTCAAATTCAGGAAATACAGAGAACAGCACAGAGATACTCCTCGAGAAGAGCAACCCCAAGACACATAATTGTCAGTTTCAGCAAGGTTGAAATGAAGGAAAAAATGCTAAGGGTATCCAGAGACAAAGGTGAGGTTAACCACAAAGAGAAGCCCATCAGGCTCACAGCGGATCTAATGGCAGAAACCCAACAAGCCAGAAGAGAGTGGGGGCCAATATTCAATATCCTAGAAGAAAAGAACTTTCAACCCAGAATTTCATATCTGGCCAAACTAAGCTTCATAAGTGAAGGAGAAATAAAATCCTTTACAGACAAGCAAATGCTGAGAGACTTTGTCACAACCAGGCCTGCCTTGCAAGAGCTCCTGAAGGAAGCACTAAACATGGAAAGGAACAACTGGTTCCAGCCACAGTGAAAACATACCAAATTTTAAACACTATCAACACTATGACAAAACTTCATAAACTAATGGGCAAAACAACCAGCTAGCATCAAAATGGCAGGATTGAATTCACACATAACAATATTAACCTTAAATGTAAATGGGCTAAGTGCCCCAATCAAAAGACACAGACTGGCAAATTGGTTAAAGAGTCAAGACCCTTCGGTGTTCTGTATTCAGGAGACCCATCTCATGTACAAAGACACAATTAGGCTCAAAATAAAGGGATGGAGGAAGATTTACCAAGCAGACAGAAAGCAGAAAACAGCAGGGGTCACAATCCTAGTCTCTGATAAAACAGGCTTTGAACTAACAAAAATCAAAAGAGACATAATGTTAAAGGGATCAGTGCAACAAGAAGAGCTAACGATCCTAAATATATATGCACCCAATACAGGAGCACCCAGATATACAAAGCAAGTTCTTAATGACCTACAAAGAGACCTAGACTCCCATACAATAATAGTGGGAGATTTTAACACCCCTCAGTCAATATTAGACAGACCAACGACACAGAAAATTAACAAAGATATCCAGGATTTGAATTCAGATCTGGATGAAGCAAACGTAATAGACATCTACAGGACTCTCCATCCCCAAATCCACAGAATATACATTCTTCTCAGTATCACATCTCACTTACTCTAAAACTGACCACATAATTGGAAGTAAATCACTCCTCAGCATATGCAAAAGAATGGAAATCATAACAAACAGTGTAATCAAATATGAACAGAGGATTAAGGAACATATCCAAAACTACACAATGACATGGAAACTGAATAACTTGCTCCTGAATGACTACTGGATAAATAATGAAATGAAGGCAGAAATAAAGATGTTCTTTGAAACCAATGAGAATGAAGACACAACGTACCAGAATCTCTGGGACACATTTAAAGCAGCATGTAGAGGGATATTTATAGAACTAAATGCCCACAAGAGAAACAAGGCGATCTAAAATCAACAGCCCAATGGCACAATTAAAAGAACTAGAGGAGCAAGATCAAAAAAACTCAAAAGCAAGCAAAAGACAAGAAATAACTAAGATCAGAGCAGAATTGAAGGAGTTAGAGACACAAAACAACCTTTCAAAAACCCAATGAATCCAGAAGCTGGTTTTTTGAAAAGATTAACAAAATAGATAGACTGGTAGCCAGACTAATAAAGAAGAAAAGAGAGAAGAATCAAATAAATGCAATAAAAATGATAAAGGGGATATCACCACTGATCCCACAGAAATACAAACTACCATCAGAGAATACTACAAACACCTCTATGCAAATAAACTAGAAAATCTAGAAGAAATGGATAAATTTCTGGACATGTACATCCTCCCAAGACTAAACCAGAAAGAAGGTGAATCCCTGAATAAACCAAAAACAAGATCTGAAGTTGAGGCAGTAATTAATGGCCCACCAACCAAAAAAGGTCCAGGACCACACGGGTTCACAGCCAAATTCTACCAGAGTTCAAAGAGGAGTTGGTACCATTCCTTCTTAAACCATTCCAAACAATACAAAAAGAGGCAATTCTCCCTAACTTTTTTTATGAGACCAAAATCATCCTGATACCAAAACCTGGCAGAGACACAACTAAAAAAGAAAATTTTAGGCCAATACCCATGATCAACATTGGTGTGAAAATCCTTAATTAAATAGTGGCAAACCAAATCCAACAGCACATCAAAAAGCTTATCCATCAGGATCAAGTTGTCTTCATCCCAGGGATGCAAGGCTGGTTCAACATATGCAAATCAATAACGTAATTCATCACATAAACAGAACCAAAGGCAAAAACCACATAATTAACTCAGTAGATTCAGAGAAAGCCTTCAACAAAATTGAACAGCTTTTTATGCTAAAAACTCTCAAGAAACTAGGTAAAGATGGAACATATCTCAAAATAATAAGAGCTATTTATGACAAATCCATAGCCAATATCATACTGAATGGGAAAAAACTGGAAACATTCCCTTTAAAAACTGGCACAAGACAAGGATGCCCTTTCTCACCCCTCCTGTTCAACATAGTATTGGAAGTTTTGGCCAGGGCAATCAGGAAAGAAAAAGAAATAAAGGATATTAAATTAGGAATAGAAAGTCAAATTGTCTCTATTTGCAGATGACATGATTGTGTATTTAGAAGACTCTATTGTCTCAGCCCCAAATCTAGGATCCTTGAGTTGATAAGCAACTTCAGCAAAGTTTCAGGATACAAAATCAATGCAGAGAAATCACAAGCATTCCTATATATCAATAATAGACGTAAAGAGAGCCAAATGAAGAATGAACTGCCATTCCCAATTGCTACAAAGAGAATAAAATACCTCATGTAAAGGACCTCGTCAAGGAGAACTACAAACCACTACTCAAGGAGATAAGAGAGGACACAAGTAGATGGAAAAACATTCTATGCTGATTATTAGGAAGAATCAATATTGTGAAAATGGCCATACTGCCCAAAGTAATTTATAGATTCAATGCTATTCCCATCAAGCCACCTATGACCTTCTTCACAGAACTGGGAAAAACCACCTTAAACTTCATATGGAACCAAAAGAGAGCCCACATAGCCAAGACAATTCTAAGCAAAAAGAACAAAGCTGGTGGCATCATGCTACCTGACTTCGAACTATATTACAAGGGTACAGCAATCAAAACAGCATGGTACTGGTACCAAAACAGAGATATAGACCAATGGAACAGAACAGAGGCCTCAGAAGGAATGCCATACATCTACAGTCATTGGATCTTTGACAAACCTGACAAAAACAACCAATGCAGAAAGGATTCCCCATTTAATAGTGTTGGGAAAACTGGTTAGCCCTATGCAGGAAGCTGAAACTGGATCTCTTCCTTACACCTTATGCAAAAATTAACTCGAGATTGATTAAAAATTTGAACATAAGATGTAATACCATTAAAACCCTAGAGGAAAACCTAGGCAATATCATTCAGGACACAGGCATGGCCAAGGACTTCATGACCAAAACACCAAAAGCAATGGCAACAAAAAGCAAAATTGTCAAACAGGATCTAATGAAACTAAGGAGCTTCTGTACAGCAAAAGAAACTATCATTTGAGTAAACTGGCAACCAACAGAATGGAAAAAAATTTTTGCAATCTACCCATCTGACCTAGGGCTAATATCCAGAATCTACAAAGAACTTAAACAAATTTACAAGAAAGAAATAAGCAACCCCACCAAAAAGTGGGCAAAGAATATGAACAGATATTTTTCAAAAGAAGACAGTTATGCAGCCAACAAACATATGAAAAAATGCTCATCATCACTGATCATTAGAGAAATGCAAATCAAAACTACATTTAGATACCATCTCATGCCAGTTAGAATGGCAATCATTAAAAAATCTGGAGACAACAAATGCTGGAGAGGATGTGGAGAAATAGGATCACTTTTACAATGTTGGTGGGAGTGCAAATTACTTCAACCATTGTGGAAGACAGTGTGGCGATTCCTCAAGGATCTAGAACTAGAAATACCATTTGACCCAGCAATCCCATTACTGGGTATATATCCAAAGGATTATAAATCATTCTACTATAAAGACACATGTACACGTATGTTCATTGTGGCACAGTTTACAGTAGCAAAGACTTTGACCCAACCCAAATGCCCATCAATGATAGACTGGACAAAGAAAATGTGTCACATATACAGAATGGAATATTATGCAGCCATAAAAATGATGAGTTCATGTCCTTTGCAGGGACATGGATAAAGCCGGAAACCATCATTCTCAGCAAACTGACACAAGAACACAAAACCAAACATTGCATGTTCTCACTCATTAAGTGGGTGTTGAACAATTAGAACACACGGAAACAGGGAGGGGCACATTACACACTGTGGCCCGTCAGAGGATGGGGTGCTAGCAGAGGAATAGCAAGGGGTGGGGGGCTAGGGGAGGGACAGCATTAGGAGAAATACCTAATGTAGATGATGGGGTAATGGGTGCAGCAAACCACCATGGCACGTCTATACCTTTGTAATAAACCTGCACATTCTGCACATGTACCCCAGAACTTAAAGTATAATTTAAAAAGAAAAGAAAAGAAAAGAAAAAAAAAAGAAACCCATATTCAACCTAAAAAAAAATCCAAGATATATTTAGGTGATCAAAAGTTTTATAAAAATAATACACTTGTAGAAAATTGGAAATTTTCAGAGCAGAGGAAAATTATGCCTATTCCTACCACATATTAACAACTGATACTAACAGTTTGTATATTTCCAGCCAATCTTTTTCCTTTGCATTATGAATTTTGATTGTGACCCTATTGTTCATAAAATTTTTTATTTTCCTTTTCTCATTTGACATCATAATTTAAGCATTTGTCCATGTTGTCTAACCTCTTTATAAGCATAATTGAAATTTTAAATAATGGCTACTTAATGTGTAATATGGAATTTGTAGATTAATAAACATTTATTTTTTATATATTTCTGTTGGTCACATATGTGCATTACTGTGTTTTACACATCTTTATAGTATAAATATATTTCCTAAAATGTATTTAGGAGAGACAACTAGAATTTCACTGATTCTTGAAGTTATGATTGAGCAATAAAACCAAAAAGAACCTCCGTAATTATCTCAAGTAATCTTATTACTTTACAAAGAAAATGTGTGAGTGCTAGAGGCACTATGGAAGAATTTTAAGAGCCTATTTTTCTTTCTTTAGTTTCTGATTTCAGATTATTGCATTTGTGCACTAAAAGAAGTAGAAGAAGTAGAGGAGGGGAGTTGAGTCATCCTTGAGGTCACAAAAGACACTCCCAGGTGACTGTATTTGGCTCTCAGTCACTCTGACAACCACAGAAAAACTGTTGATGTATCTAGTAAGCATCGCTGTAAGCTAATTTTAGTTATAAGCACTTTCATCTCCTATGTCTTGAGGTTTCAGCTGGACACGTTCCTCTCTCAGAAATTGTTTACCTCTCTACCTCTTGAAACAAAGATTCTACCTTGTATGATAAGCTACTGAGTCAGAGCAGGAGCAAGGACCATGTGTCTTTATTTCCAATTCAGTGATGGAGCTTTATGCACAAATTGGGAATATTGCTCTGGTATTTATTTGTCTGGCCAGCAAAACTAATTTTTAAAAGTCTTGATCAGATTTTGATTGTTAGTTTTTAATTTTAAAGCCACTGATTTGTTCTGTTTCAGTTTTCACTATCTTCATGAATATGACTAAGAGCTTCCAAAATAAAAATTGGGGCTAGTATTGGAAACTTATCTATCCATCACCCCGTCCTTCGCTTTCTCGCTTGTCAGTATCCCTTGATTGTTCTTCCTCTCTAAACATTTGTTCTTCCTCTCTAAAGCAGTCTTTTGGCATCAGCAATGATTGATTCTCAGATGGAAAATTGCTGCTCCACCTTTTTCTGGGTTTTGGGTGACATAGTAGATAAAAGGGAAATGGGAAAATTCTCAATTTAAATTGGAACTAGATGGCTTACATTTGAATCTGAGCTCTGGTAGTTAGGTATGACTTTGGACAAGTTACTTAACCTATTTTTGCCTCAGTTTCCTTATCTGTAAAATTCCCCTAATATTATAACTTCCTTCATTGAATTGTTTGAGGATTAAATAAGATATTATAGGTAAATCATAATATGGTGTATAGACAGCACATAATACATTTTTATTATTTATTCATTAATAAGACATTAATTCAGCTATAGACTTCAATTTTAAAGCACAGGTATAGTCTGAATGTTTAAAACTGGTCGGTCCTTTCTATTTACGGTTCAGTTGAATTATTTTGAACACTATATTTAAATATTTTAAGCACTTTGATGTGTCAGCTATGGAACTAAGGACCATCCTGTCTATCTTCTCTAGTCTATCTTCATCCTATCTTCTCTAGTCCTGAAAACAATCTTACTATGCGGACCAATTATTCTTAGTGTTGGATGAGGGAAATGAGTCTTTAAGAGGTGACATACCTGTCTAAGACCATTCTCATAGTTAAGGGGTGCTAGAATGGAATTTCTAACTAGAATTTGGGCTATACCTCTTCTCAAATAACCTATAGTGGTTATATTTCAGGATAAATCTTTTTTACTAAGATGTGAAGGTAGAATGAAAAGTTAGAAGTCTTGAAAAATTAATTCTGAACACCTTGAGTTTCTAAGAATTGAGAGAGAAGTATTTTCAATTCCAATGACAAACTGCTCATTTTGCAGTTGTGACTAAGATTATAAGGTCGCCTACAAGCCGTGTGCCACCAAAGTCATCTCCATGGCAAATCTCCATAGGGTGATGATATGGGGGTCATGTTTAGTGTCTGGGAAATTTAAAAGGATAAGTAATTTTAAACAAGAAGGAGTAATAATAATGTGACTGGAAATTTAAAAATTACAGAAATAGGCATTATGCAAATGTTTACTTTAGTTTTCTTAATAATTCTCAAATATGTTTTTAATCTTTAAGAGCATTAGCATTTTCCCCTTAGTTAAATTAAACATTTTATGCTTTTAAGCAGATTCCATTTTCAATTCTTGATTTGACTTTCTTCTATTCTACCTCCAATAAATTGACAATCTACTTATATTTTGTAGAAACCAGAGACAAAACTTCTTAATATTGCTTTTGTTCCTTATTAAGTACAAGACTGAAAAAATTTGTATGTTTCTCTCCCATGTCCTTTTACCATTTTCATTCTTCTTGTCCTGTACACATCTCCCCACGTCCCTGAGTAAGGGCATAGGTAAAGATAAAATGAGAGCTGGTCAGGACTTAGGGGTCTTTGGGTCAAAATTGTGCTCAACTCATATTCTTTTACTGCTGTAGCAAATGAGCTGAGGAAAATCCTAAAGATGACACAAGGAGCTACCATGGCTATGGAACCTCCACATTCAAGTTCAAGGTAAGAATTAATTAATGTTAAACTGATAGAATGCCTTGGGTTTAAGAATTTGTTCCCTAAAGGATTGGAACTAGGTCATTGCTTCCTAACTTGAAGGCCCCAGACTTCCTCCCTACCAGATATATGCAAAGAATAAGGACTGTTATTGACAGTACATTAAATAAAAAACTCAGAAATAATACATTCAACAAAAGACAACTAAAAATTCAAGTTTCTTTGCTTTATATTCAAATCATCAACATAATAATTGTGTTAGCATGGTTCCTTATCAGTAGCTCCAATCAGAAGTTTTATTTTTACAAGTTAAAGGTGTAAAAGTAAATTATTAATGCACGAAGTTTGTTTGATGGACACTCTCCTATCTTAAACTACCAGCTATAGTTTCATGCTCATAAACATTGTACTCTTAAGATCAATCTCTCTGTCAGTTCCCAAAGCAAATATCTAACTACCCAACAAATCTCATCAACCGCTAAATGCTTTATTGCTCCTTCAATCTGAACTCTTATTTTTCCTCATACTCCCTGACCCTTCCTCTGGCTTCCCTACTTTCATTAACTTATCACCCTCTTGTCATGTCCCAAGCAAGGCACTATGGAATCCCCTTCATTTTTCATCTCCCTCTTTCTCCAAACACAATCATACAATTCTGTCACTTCATTTTATTTCAGAAATATGTCCCATTTATGTTTCTCTGAGTTCATGTTCATGGCCACACCCTTGGCCTAGGTCCTTGATTCATAGTTGATAGTATAGTTGATAGTATGGTAACTATGCCCTAAATTGTCTTCCTGACTCCTGACTCTTCACTGTGAAATGTGCTCAACCCATGGCCACCACAGATTGATTATGATACTTTTATTTATAAAATCTGTTCCATATTACCCAAAGAATAAATACAAAGTCTTTAGCAAGCATGCAAGGTCTTTTGATATATGGCCTCAGTCTAATAAACTGCTATTTTTCTGTGACTTCTGATCCATACCTTGTATTCCATACTCACTGAAAGATCTATACTCTCATGTCTGTGTCAGCATCCTTAGCTGGCACTGCTCCCCTCTACCTAACATGTCTTATTAACTTCCACTTATATTTTTAAAGACCCAACTGATTATCATCTATCTTTAGCTTTTCCTTCAGGCATAATTCCTCATTTCTTTTCATTGTACTCCCACCATATCATTCTATTCATGTATTCATCCATTTAAGCATCCATTGGTTGATGTCTTTCATTCATTTGCCCATACATTCAACCCTCTAGTAAGCCACACAAATATTTGTTCAGTTTCTACTATGTATTCTAGTAACTGATGATAGAGCAGAGAATAATACAAAGTACTTAACCTCATGATTTTTGTACATTCTAGTTGGAAATAAATAATACAAGTAAATGTTGAAAAATACTACTTCAAGTAGTGATCAGTGCCATTAATAAAAATAAAGCAATTTAAGAGTATAGAGGATAGCAGAAGTTGAGGAGCATTACAATAGCAAAATAACAGGCTGTAATTTATAAAGAACAAAAATTTATTTCCCACAGTTCTAGAGGCTGGGGAGTCCAAGATCAAGACATTGGTGTGTTTGGTTTTCCAGTGAGGACTACTCTCTGCTTCCAAGAGGGCACCTTGTTGATGCAAACTCTGGGAGGAGAGGAATACTGTGACACACATGGCAGAAGTTGGAAGGGCAAGCTAGCCAAATGCTACCGGAAACCTCTTTTATAAGGACATTAATTCCATTCACAAGGGAGGACCCCTCACGACCTAATCATTTCTTAAAGGCCCTACCTCCTAACCTTTTCACATGGGCAGCACCTGAATTTTGGAGGGAACACATTCAAACCCTAACAGGGAGGATGGCTGCATTAAATCAAGAAGTCAAGGATGGTCTTTCTAATGAAGTAATAATTGAGCTAAATTAAGAGCAGTAGCCATGCTGGTAAACTTCAAATGGGTTGGACTTGGGCTATGAGAGAAAGAGGAATGAAGAATGAAACTTAGGCTGGAGACATGGGAAGCTGAGTGAACAGAGGCACCATTTACTGGGATGAAGCAGATTAAAAGGGCGTAAGAAAGCGAGAGGATAATGTGTTTATTGTATGCTTACTGAATTACAGATTTACATCTCACATTAGTTTGTGCATTCCTTGTAGACTGCTGACATGTTTCCTTTATTTTTGGATTAAGTAAGATCGGCAAAATATTTACAAATAAGTAGGGGAGAACTACGTGAGGGAGGCGTCTCATAAAAAGGCCACCGTGTGGCAAAAATGTATAGAACAATTTTACTATTTTATTTCTAGAATCATTTCTAGCTCTACGACTGTGTGTTTAAGTCTTAAAATTTTAAGATAAATTACCCAGTAGTTGAAAATCAAATACCAACAGGTATTCAGAATACTATTGCTCCTATATAAATATATTGCCTTGTTCCCTAGAAGTTTTCAACTTAAAATAGCATTTTCAATATGAATCAGAAGAGCAAACTGGAATAAAAATTAATAAAACAGAAAATTTTTTTAACTGAAATATGGTTCATATTAGAGGAGTCTTGAAGCAATGCTTTAAGCTCAATGCCATATTTTTTTATGACGTCTTTTAGATTACTCACATGATCTATCTCTTCTACAAACATGCATCACACTTGTGGATCATCTATCATATTCTAAGGAGGCAGCACATAGCCATGGGAATAACAGAGAGAATGGAAAATAGAGTCTAGTACCTCTACCACTTATACTGGGAAATCAATTTAAGATCTCTAAACGTCATTTTCATTCATTAAGAAGTAGGTATAATCTTGAAGGCCCTAGACATTTTGCAGGGTTATGGTGGTCCTTAGCCAAGTGGCTTTGTGGACTTAAAAGTTTTTCATAAATTGTAAAGCTTTGCTCATAGTCAAAGTAATCCCTTTTGCTTGTAAAATATTTGGCATTTCCAGGCACTGCAAAAGCCTCAAAGGCACAATTAATATTCCCAAAGAGCTTACCCTGTACTAGGAGTAATGTGAGCATACCCAAGAAACTCTAAATCAAGACATAGAGAGACGTAAAACAAGATGCAGGAAGTGATACTATTGATGTCATTTCTCATTGTAATTATTGATGTACTCATTTATTTCCCATAGAGGTAATAAATTCCTTAATGGTAGAGACCATGTCTTGTATAATATTCTTATAGTCCCATTATTGGCAGAAGTTAAGAGCTCAACAAAGATTAGTCATATGAATGAGCCTAAATAAGGAAGCTGCGCTGAGGAACCAGAGCACTACATATATAAACATTCTATAAATCTTCTGGTTTGTATGTATGGTTCCCTTGTTTCCCCTGTGTCTCCTTGCTTTTGGAATTTAAAGTGCCCACTTTATGGAACTAAATTAGTTTTCTTGGGCTGTACTCCTTATTCCTGATGTCAGCTTACTGTCCTATAAATATTTCCAAAGACATTCCTGAAACATATGCCCACCTCAATTTCCCCAAGAGAAACACATTTCCCATAGATGTTTTAGCAAAGTTAGTTCAACTTCTTGAAATTTGTGGAAAAGGTGGTTTAGAGTTATAATTATTCACTGTTCTCGGTATCTCTTACAATAGCTTATTATAGATATTTTGGTAATTGCTTGTACTAAAAATCCCCAACACCCCAGAGGAATCATCAAGAGACATGCTCCCAGGTTATATCCTGACACCTCCAGCTTAATCTGGTTAACTGTAGTGAGATTGTCACAGATGCAGGAAACAGCTGCAAAATGACATACTTTGCCCAGAAACTTAGTTTCTATGATTTTAAGCCAAACTTGCTATCTCTTCTGAATACACACTTTTGTGCAATGATGTCTTTCCCAAGTCCATTTCAAATACATGTGCCAAGTTTTAAGCATGACTCAGCATGAGTATTGAACTTGCCTGTCTTCACAGAACACATGGCTCAGTCTCATGACAGTTTATAAAATACAGAAAGGAATTATTTGATCATTCATGCTATGTCATAATTGTTTCATGGCCCTTTAAGTTCACTGTGCCCTGTAGATACACCATCAAATAAGTATAACTAGCTGGATGTTTTTGGTTCATGTGAGTTGTGTTGTTGGGTCATGCCGATTTGTGCCAAAAAAAAAAGTCATGATGTATTTTGGAAAATTTCTTCTCTCAGAAGTCAGGAGGTCAGGATTCTGGTTCTATCTTTTCTACTGATTAATTTGATAACCTTGGACAAACCATTTTACCTTTTAAAATCCACTGTTATTACTGGTTAATACAGAGGATTTCACTGAGTTTATAATGGTTCTTTCCAGACAGAACATTCTTTACTGCTAATCACTTTTAGCATTAAATTATATTAACCTGATTAATTACTTAGCTTAGGAAAATCAAAGTGTTTAAGAAAATTTTGGATAGCAGAAGGCAGATTATTTGATGATGTAAGTAAAAAGAATGCATTTGTACTTATCAAAAGCAAAGTTTAAGACTAGACATTCTAATATACAGAATAATTCCTATGAGAACAATTCTAATTAGTTGTCCCTCAACTAAGAAACTAAGGGACTTGTTGTCCTAACACATTGTCAAGTGAGACTTTGTTATTGTTCCAGAATTGGAAACAGGGATCCAGAGTTGGAAACAAAAGGACACATAGAATCCCCATGTTCTAATAAGGTTACTTAATGAGTATTACTGGGGCCAGACCTCAGCAGGTCTTATTAAAAGATGACCAAGTTGGCTCTTTTAAATCAAACATCACTGTATCCTGACTACCTATCTATATGAGCAGAAACTATACAGATTACAGAAATTTGAGAATAACTGGAGTCTAAGCAGAGATAACTGAAACATTTTTACTTCCTCTACAGAAATGGTAGACAATGGTTCCTTGAGGAATCACTTCCTTCCCTGAGTCAAGGGATCCAAAAGAGCTATTCCTAGAGACCAGAGGAGACAGCCACTGGCATCTCATTATCTGTGGGGTGTATGTCCAGGCAGAGAACTTGCTGAACTGCTCTCTGTGTAGGATTAAGTAGAAGAAAAGGAACTGGAGAAATATGGCATAAATGAGGGAGGGGATAAAAATAGAGCAGGACACCTCACTCTCCCTGTCATGGCAGGATGGATGTAATACTTACGGGCCAAGCATCTTCCAGGCAAAGGCAACTTAGAAGCAAGAGGCTGTGGGTGAATGAGTATAGGAAGACACTTACGGAGATTGAAAATGTCAAGCTAGACCAAATATCCTGAGGCAGAAATTTTAGTTAGAAGTCCCAACAAAGGTCATCTAAAGATCTCACTTATGTGTCCACTCGACAGCCATCACATCACGATCATCTCGCAGGGAAGACTACTGTAGCTATAGGTAAGTAAGAAACATTTGCTTCCTGTCTTTCATTTCTCCTGTCTGTTTCCCACATGCCACAAGAGAAAGAGACTCAGCAAGGAAACAAAGATGAGTTAATGGAGCACTCTGTGCCCCTTCCTCATTTCATATTCTTCAGGCCGAAGCTAACTTGAACAAGAGGAAGGAAGGATAAAAGAGTAAAGTTTGAAACTGTAAATTGGATTGGACTTGTTGATAAGTGGAAGTGACTGGAAAACTATGGAAATTGATTGAGATTTTACAAAGAGGTGGTAAATGAAGAGCTCTCCTCGAGTAGTGAGAGTTGCGTTAAAAGAAAAAAAGCCAATAACCATTTTATTTTTGTATCCCACTGAATCCAGAATGTTCAACAATCTGGCAGCCAAATTCTAATATTCTAATGCTTTGATCCAGAATCTTTAAAGTAAGAAACCCGGCCTTACTGCATATGGTGTTGTTTTTGTTGCCATTGAGGGGATATGTGGCTCCTTCTAGCTTAGTGTCCAGAATGTGTGGAAATTCATGAAATACTAGCTTCTACAAAAAGGAATAATTTGGGTTACCGTTACAAATTATTTACAGAAAATATCTCTATATGTTTTTATTGGGAGATGGCTCTCCATGAATATTTTCATTTTTTTTTATAGTTTAGGTTTGAATAGCAAGTATGTGCTGGAAAGTAGAGATTGTGCATTGCTCTAGAAAGATTTAGAGACTCATCTCTCAAGAGCCATTGGCTTACGTTCCACAGTCAAGCCTTTCCTCTCCATTTCCCCAATGTATTAGTCTGTTCTCACACTGCTGTGAAGAAATACTCAAGACAGGGTAATTTACAAACAAAAGAGGTTTAATTGATTCACAGCTCTACATGGCTGGTAGGCCTCAGAAAACTTACAATCATGGCAGAAGGCACCTCTTCACAGAGCGCGAGGAGAGAGAGTGAATGCCAGCAGGGGAAATGCCAGACACTTATAAAACCATCAGATCTCGTGAGACAAACTCACTATCATGAGAACAGCATGGGAGAAATTGCCCCCATGATGCAATTACCTCCCATGGGTCCCTCCTACGATACATGGGGATTATGGCATTACAAGAGTGGGGACACAAAGCCAAACCATATCTTCAGAGAAAATTTGGTTACATTTCAAGGTAATGTAGCTCTCTCTATGGAGAGAAGGAGGGGCAGATGTCCCAGCCACACTATGTAAGTTCTGAGTCGTAATTTCAGGGTTCTTCTCATTTTATACAAACCCCATTGCATACCCAAATAACAACTGATCCTCATGCTGGTAGCAGAACTGGAGCTAAAATGCTCCTGGTGGGGAAACTGGAGCTAAATGCTCTATGAGAGCATGTTAGTATATATGACATATACTACATATACTACATACATGACATATACTACATATAGACATATGCTACATATATGTGTGTAGCATGTTAATTTTTGTAAATACCAATAAAATAAAGGTATTAAACATTATGATGTTTAACAACTCTATTCTACTCATGTTTACAAAAATTCACACATACAACAAAATAGTCAGTTTTAAGCCCAGAAAGTAGTATAAAGCATTGTGTATATGCTTTTTACTATATTATTACAGTTTACAAATTATTTTGGTAATACTAATAGTTTAACTTGTTTGAAGAATTAAAGTACTTGGCTTTGTATTTATTGGGATGGCCCTAACACATCTGAACAACAATTTTTAATTAACTCTATTAGAAAAATACACTGTAAAGATCTATTATTATCAAGACAGAAATTTCCCAAGTATTGAGTGGGTGCTGTAAATTTTGCAGTTAAGGCCTAAACTTGGTGCAAGTTTTGAATTTTGACCCAGCTGGGTATATCTTCAAAGGTCAGTAGGAAAAACTATGTTTTAATGAAGATCTTGTGAGGTTCCCGACAGTAACCTTGGCTGGATGCACTGGGTTGCTTTAGGTCAATGGTGACATTCCTTACTTTCCTGCCAAACGTAGCACAGAGAGAGGGAATTGAGGTATGAAACAATGGGAATTAATGAGAAGGGATGATTTTGAGTGTAGAACATCACAGTACCACTTTTCCTGTCCTCCTGCCTTGTCCCAGGAAAATTGCCCTGGGTCCTTAGCAAGAAGGAGACAAAAATAAACTAGTACATCTAATCAGATGGAAGATTTCATCTTTTGTACTGAAGTAGAAGAGATAACACGAAGTGTATATTTTGTGATCTAGTTGAATGTGGTTCAACAAACACTTAATGAGCTCCTACTATGGGCACTCAGGCCTACAAGATGGATAAAATAGAGTTCAAAACTGTGTATGTGTGTCAGGCAGTGACAGGGTTGTTGAAAACCAGAAAAAAAATTCCAATGTAAAGTAGTAATTACTGGGAAAAAGGAGCAAAAAATCAGAGACGGGCAACAGTATGGTGTCCAAGGAGAACCACAGCAATTCAATAACACTAGAACAGCAGCTCTAAATCTTGGCTGTATAGTAGAATCATCTCATGAACTTTTAAAAAATGCCCATGACCAGCACTGACCCAAAAAAAAATAAAATCTGAATTTCTGGAGGTGGAATCCAGGCACTGGTAATTTTTAAAACCTTCCCACGTTATTATTGCATTCCAGTTGAAGCCCAGGGTAATGGTCATTGAGGGTGAATAAGTATTTGAAAATGCTATGTGAACAAAACCCCACTTGGCTGCCAGACTGAGAGCCCTTTAACATAGAGATCATGTCTTATTTGTCCTATATCTCCACACTTACCAATATAAGATCTGTCATATAGGAGATGCATAGTACACATCTGCCAAATGGATGAATGAATGAATAAACCAACAATGCAAATAAACACACATTGAAATCTTGAACCAGCATTGAAAGAGAAAAAAATGATTAAAGAGAAAGTATACACTTACAGTTTATATTCAAACAGAAAGTTTAGATGGGCTTATGAACTTATGGACTGATTCAAATTAAATTGATTTATTGCAACTTTCAAACATAATGTGAATGAGTCTCAAAAATATATACAGAAATATGTCCCTGCTTTTGAGTGTTCCAGCTGAGAACATGGCTTGGTGAACAGACAATTTAAACAACAAGAGATCCCAGAAAAAAACTCAATATTTGAAATCAGAACACAGTGGAATTCTTGGAAAGTAATAATGTTTTCTTTGGAGACTCCCACTTTTATTTTTTAGATGGCCTGATTTTGAATAAAGTCACATGCACACACACACATGCACACACACACACACGTGTGTGTGTGTGCATGTGTGTGTGTGCATATACATAATTGATTTGTGGATTCAGACATTATGGAGATTTTAAGATAAAATAAATCTGTAATCCAGAAGTGATTAATGAGTTTTAAATTTAAGAAAAAATGTTGCTTGCTTTTTCAATGGATGAGGAAAGGCAAAGAACTAAAAATACATTGCACTTTGCAATTTCCAAAAAAAATTTTAAGAAATTGTGTCCTCATTATTTATGTCAAAGAAAAGTTTTTTTGTGCTTTTTCTTTTTATGCTTTTGCCTTAAGTTAACTTTCTAGCTAACTGATCACCGTTCTGCTCCTGATATATACTCATTTATCAGTGTCACTCTAAGGAATTAGTGTATGTTTCCATCCAATGCCTGAAGAGTGCACGTGGGCAAGAAAGAGAAACCATGTTAAGGGAAAAAGACTCCAGTAGAAACAGCACCCCAGGGAAGATCATGAGAATAAAATTTTCATAGAGAATTAAATAGGTATCAAGATCTAATTAGAACTCTTCTAGAAACACAGGGATAATTCACGTATGCTTTAGAGATGTAACACAAAGCTGGGAATAGTACTATTTTGAGTGGTATCATGTCTAGGGAGATCTGTTTTAAAATAAGGAGGTGTGATGAGAAAACAGAAGGTAGGAGTATGGCACCAAGTTAGTGGTCAGGGATACAGAGCAGCACTCCTGGGGGCCTCTTGTCTAGGTAGGGTATTGTCAGTATGGGGAAAACCCAAGTACTCAAGGAAAACAGGCAGAAAGTAGGAGGCCTGCCCTTGCCCAGGAATGTTTACTATGTCTGCCCCTGATCACTAAATTTCTTTCTACATAACACTTTTAATTATTTCAAGCTCCCTGTTAAGTTTCTCTGATAAACTTCTGAATTGATTCATTGTGTTTTCCTAAAGTTGTTCAGCTTCCTTTAAACAACTATTTTGAATTTTTTGTCTGGGAGATCACACATCTCCATCACTTTAGGGTTGGTCTCTAGCACTTTATTTTGTTCATTTAGTGAGGTCATATTTCCTTGAATGTTCTTGATGCTCCTTGCATCAAGATGCTTGTGGATGTTCAACAATGTCTGTGTATCAAGGGATTAGGTATTTATTTTAGTCTTCAAAGTCTTCCTTTGTGCCTGTCCTTTTTCAGGGATTCTAAGCAGACTGACCATTACGTTTCCTGAACCTGTGATTACTGCAGCTCTCTCAGCACTAGAGGACAGTCTAAGACCAGCCTTGCTGAGAGTATCAGGAGAACTCTGAGGTTGATACAGCTTTTGGGGCCAGATGGACCTAGGGAAGAGCCAAGGAGGGTACTGGGGCTGTGTAGAAATGGTGGCCAGGGACCTGAGTACAGGAAACTCTCCTGGTGACCCAGACAGGTGTGCCTCCCAGCAAGTATTTGCACAGTTAAGATATTTTCCTGACTGCAGCCAGAGGGGCTGGAGGTGAGATGCCCCCGGCTTGGGATCTGCTGTGGAATCTAGGCAGAAGAGCCCAGTCTCACTGGCTCAGAGTGGTGTGTGTCTTCCAGGAGGTCCTTGCATAGATGGAATAGTTCCCTGACTGCAGCAAGGTGGGCTGGAGCTAACAGTGGGCCTCTCAGAATCTGCTGTTTGGCAGAGTCTGGAGAGCCTGGGTTGACTGATTCAGAGGAACTCATGTCTTCTAGAAAAAAGGGGATAGTTTCCTGAAGGAAAGGGAGGGGCCAGAGCCAAAACTGAGTCCACTTGGGATCTGCTGTGGGACAGAGATTGCTGAGCCCATTAGGGAGCCTCAGACTGCCAGGCTGTGAGATATAGGCAAGTCTCCCTCTGAGTCCTTATGAAGGCAACTCTGAGCTAGAACCTCAATGAAGGGGGAACTGGAGCAGAACCATGGAAAGCAACTTTCAGGGGCATGATTAAGGCCACTGTCTGGAGGCAGATGAGCCTCTCTACCAAGGCACTAGTGTGTGGGAATTCCTCTGGACCCCCTGGCAAATGGTTTTCATTGTAGGCTCATAGCCAAATGGAAATGTGGTCAACCTCCTTAGGTGACTGAGCTGTTTTTGAGCTTGAACCCAGGAACAGACTCAGTGTATCAGCCACCTGGGTGTTGGTCTACACTCTCAAAATGACCCTTCAAGGTCTGGTATTGGGCTCCAATGGGACTTCTTAAACTCCTACCTCAATCCTGAGGCTCCTGCAGAGAGGCTTTTGACTATAGATGGGTACAAATCCTTGTTGTGGTGGTGGGACATAAGTGGGTTACCTTCTATTTCACCATCTTGGTGATGTCCTCTTTCTACACACACTTAATGACACTTAAATGATAGCAGCTGAGACCATTTTTTAAGAGCTACTATTTAATAGGGTAAGAATTTTTGTTTTTTAATGGTGTAAGAATTTATGCTACATTTCTAGTTTGGAGTCCAGTGGTCCATGAAAGCTAATCTGAAGATAGTTAACAACTTATTTGACAAGGTGGGTTAGAACTGAAATGAACAGGAGTTAACTATTATCCCTTAGCCTTGTTTATATCCTCATCCTCTCTTGTCAGTATGATTGTAACGATCCTCTACCCAGTCTCCCTGACCCAAGTCTACTCACATAATCTTCTTCTGAAAATGTAAATCTAATAATATTTCTCCTTAACATCACTGCTTAGTAAACCTACAATGTGTTTTATTACCATGGTGAATCCCCAAAATCTAAATATGGTAGAATAATGCAATTGCTACTAGTTAATTTCCAGCTTCTTTTTAAGTTATCTTTCCCATCTCCATCATCTTTCTCTATTTACAGAAATATTCCCACTCTACAATAAACATTCCGTACTCTTCAATGCCATTCATTGTCTTTTACTGTTTTCTATGTCTAGAACACCCAACCTCTAAATTGCTTAAATTCCATATATCCTTCAAGAATATGTTCAAATCCTACTTTTGAGTCAGTTTTCCCAAACTTCCAGGCTAACCTTCATTTGAGAACTTTGTTCACTTTTTCTTTATGATTGTTATAGAACACTAAAAATGTGAACTGCCTATTCATGTTTGTCTTCTTCATAAACCTGTGAGCTCATTAGAGGCAAGGAATCAATCTGATTTTTCCTGTTATTCTTAGTTCTTATTACTCAGCATGGTGTCCATGAGTAAATATTTGAGAGGTAATACATTCTCAAATTTTTTTTGAATTAATAAATGAATATATATTATATTATATAGGATTAGGTCAGATTCTATAGAAACTCTAAATATATCACTCAAGCAAGATAGAAGAATTTTTCTTTTTCTTCATGTAAAGGAAATTTAGAGACAAGCAATCCAAGGCTGTATATTGGCTCAATGTTGGCATCAGTGTCACAGGAGAAATTTTGCTACCCGTCTTCTACAGACTGACTTATGTGCCCAAAGTCCTAACCCCCAGTGTGACTATATCTGGAGACAGAAATTTTGGGGAGGCAGTTAAATTAGGTCATAAGGGTGAGTTAGTGCCATGAACTAAATTTCTGTCCCCCACCAGCCCATGTGTATGTTGAAAGTCTATTTCTTTTAATTATAAATATTTTTATTAGTGGCTTTATTTATTTATTTATTTTATTGTATTTTAGATTCTGGGGTACATGTGCAGATCATGCAAGATTGTTTCATGGGTACATTCATGGCACAGTAGTTTGTTGCCACCATCACCCCATCACTTATACCTGACATTTCTCCCCACGTTATCCCTCCCTCACTCTCCCTCACACATTCCCTCCCATAGCCCCCTCTACAAGGGATTCCAGTGTGTGATGGTCCCCTCTTTCTGTCCAAGTGTTCTCATTGTTCAACATTCGCCTATGAGTGAGAACATGCGGTGTTTGATTTTCTGTTCTTGTGTCAGTTTGCTGAGAATGATGGCTTCTAGGTTCATCCATGTCCCTACAAAGGACACAAACTCATTATCTTTTATAGCTGCAGAGTATTCCATGGTGTATATGTGCCACATTTGCTTTGTCCAGTCTATCACTGATGGGCATTTGGGTTGGTTCCAGGTCACTGGTATTGTAAAAAGTGCTGCAATGAACATGCATGTGCATGCATCTTTATAACAGAATGATTTATAGTCCTTTGGGTAGATATCCAGTAATGGGATGGCTGAGTCAAATGGAATTTCTATTTCTAGTTCCTTGAGGAACCACCACACTGTCTTCCATAATGGCTGAACTAATTTACACTCCCACCAACAGTGTAAAAGTGTTCCTATTTCTCCACATCCTCTCCAGCATCTGTTGTCTCCAGATTTTTTAATGATTGCCATTCTAACTGGCATGAGGTGGTATCTTAATGTGGTTTTCATTGACATTTCTCTAATGATCAATAATGATGAGCATTTTTTCATATGTTTTTTGGCCTCATTGATGTCTTCTTTTGTAAAGTGTCTGTTCATATCCTTCACCCACTTTTGGGTGGGTTTGCTTTTTTTTGTAAATCTGTTTCAGTTCTTAGGATTCTGGATATTAGCCCTTTGTCAGATGGGTAGATTGCAAAAATTTTTTCCCATTCTGTTGGTTGCCAGTTCACTCTAATGATTGTTTCTTTTGCTGTACAGAACCTCCTAAGTTTAATTAGATCCCATTTGTCTATTTTGGCTTTTGTTGCCAATGCTTTTCATGTTTTAGTCATGAAGTCCTTGCCTATGCCTAGGTCCTGAATGGTTTTGCCTAGGTTTTCTTCTAGGGTTTTTATGGTGTTAGGTCTTATGTGTAAGTCTTTAATCCATCTGGAGTTGATTTTAGTGTAAGGTGTCAGGAAGGGGTCCAGTTTCTGCTTTCTGCTCACTGCTAGCTAGTTTTCCCAACACCATTTATTAAACAGGGCATCCCTTCCCCATTGCTTGTTTTTGTCAGGTTTCTCAAAGATCAGATGGTTATAGATGTGTGGTGCTGCTCCAGAGGCCTCTGTTCTGTTCCGTTGGTCTATACCTCTGTTTTGATACCAGTACCATGCTGTTTTGATTACTGTTTCCTTGTAGTATAGCTTGAAGTCTGGCAGTGTGATGCCACCAGCTTTGTTGTTTTTGCTTAGGATTGTCTTGGCTATATGGGCCCTTTTTTGGTTCCATATGATGTTTAAAGTGTTTTTTTCCAGTTCTGTGAAGGTCATTGGTAGTTTGATGGGGATATCATTGGATCTATAAATTACTTTGGGAAGTATGGCCATTTTCACAATATTGATTCTTCCTAACCATGAGCATGGAATGTTTTTCCATCTGTTGTGTCCTCTCTTCTTTGATTGAACAGTGGTTTGCAGTTCTCCTTGAAGAGGTCCTTTACCTCCTTTGTTAGTTGTATTCCTAGGTATTTAATTCTCTTTGTAGCAATTGTAAATGGGAGTTTGCTCTTGATTTGGCTCTCTCTCTGTTATTGGTGTAGAGGAATGCTTGTGATTTCTGCACATTGATTTTGTATCCTGAGACTTTGCCAAAGTTGCTTATCAGCTTAGGGAGAGTTTGGGCTGAGGCTATGGGGTCTTCTAAATATACAATCATTTGTCTGCAAATAGAGACAATTTGACTTCCCCCTTTCCTAGTTGAATACCCTTTATTTATTTTTCTTGCCTGATTGCTCTGGCTAAAACTTCCAATGCTATATAGAATCAGAGTGGAGAGAGAGTACATCCTTGTCTAGTGCCAGATTTCAAAGGGAATGTTTCCAGTTTTTGCCCATTCAGTATGATATTGGCAGTGGGTTTGTCATAAATAGCTTTTATTATTTTGTGATAGGTTCCATGGATACATAGTTTATTGAGAGTTTTTAGCATAAAGGGCTGTTGAATTTTGTCAAAGGCCTTCTCTGCATCTATTGAGATAATCATGTGGTTTTTGTCTTCAATTCTATTTACGTGGTGTATTACCTTTATGGACTTGTGTATGTTGAATCAGCCTTGCATCCCTAGGATGAAGCCCACTCGATCATGATGGATAAACTTTTTGATGTGCTGTTGCAATTGGTTTGCCAGTATTTTATTGAAGATTTTTGCATCTATGTTCCTCATGGATATTGGTCTGAAGTTTTCTTTTTTTGTTGAGTCTCTGCCAGGTTTTGGTATCAGGATGATTTGGGGAGGATTCTCTTTTTGTATTGTTTGGAATAGTTTCAGAAGGATTGGTACCAGCCACTCTTTGTACATCTGGTAGAATTTGGCTGTGAACTCATCTGGACCTGGACTTTTTTTGGTTGGTAAACTATTAATTGCTGCCTCAACTTCAGCCCTTGTTATTGGCCTAGTCAGGGTTTCAACTTCTTCCTGGTTTAGTTTTGGTAGGGTGCAAGTGTCCGTGAATTTATCTATTTCTTCCAGGTTTACTCATTTATGTGCATGTAGTTGTTTGTGGTAATCTCTGATGGTAGTTTGTATTTCTGTGGGATCAGTGGTGATATCCCCTTTATCATTTTTTATTGCGTCTATTTGATTTTTCTCTCTTTTCTTATTAGTCTGGCTAGTGGTCTATCTATTTTGTTGTTCTTTTCAAAAAACCACCTCCTGGATTTGTTGATTTTTTGAAGATTTCTTTGTGTCTCTATCTCCTTCATTTCTGCTCTGATCTTAGTTATTTCTTGTCTTCTGCTAGCTTTTGAGTTTTTAAAATCTTGATCTTATAGCTTTTTCAATTTTGACAATAGGGTGTCAATTTTAGGTCCTTCCTTTTTTCTCATGTGGGCATTTATTGCTATAAATTTCCCTCTAGACACTGCTTTAAATGTGTCCCAGGGATTCTGGTACATTATGTATTCATTCTTGTTGGTTTCGAAGAACATCTTTATTTCTGCCTTAATTTCATTGTTTATCCAGTCAACACTTAGGAGCCAGTTGTTCAATTTCCATGAAGTTGTGCTGTTTTGGGTTGGTTTCTTAATCCTAAGTTCTAATTTGATAGCACCATGTTCTGAGAGACTGTTTATGATTTCCATTTTTTTTTGGATTTGCCAAGGAGTGATTTACCCCCAATTATGTGGTCAACTTTAGAGTAAATGCGATGTGGTACTGAGAATAATGTATATTCTGTGGTTGTGGGGTGGAGAGTTCTGTAGATGTCTATTAGGTCAGCTTATTCCAGTTCTGCATTCAAGTCCTGTGTATCCTTGTTGATTTTCTTTCTTGTTGATCTGTCTAATGTTGACAGTGGAGTGTTAAAGTCTCCCACTATTATTATGTGGGAGTCTATTCTCTTTGTAGATCATTAAGAACTTGTATTATGTATCTGGGCACTCCTGTTTTGGGTGCATATATAGTTAGTATCGTTAGCTCTTCTTTTTGTCTTGATCCTTCCACCATTATGTAGTGTCTTTCTTTGTCTCTTCTGATCTTTGTTGGTTTAAAGTCGATTTTATCAGAAGCTAAAATTGCAACCCCTGCTTTTTTGTGCTCTCCATTTGCTTGGTAGATCTTCTTCCACCTCTTTATTTTCAGTCTATGTGTGTCTTTGTGTGTGAGATGGTTCTCCTGAATACAGCACACTGATGGGTTTTGACTCTTTACCCAGTATGCCAGTCTGTTTCTTTTGACTGGGGCATTTAGACCATTTACATTAAAGGTTAATACTGTTATGTGTGAATTTGATCCTGCCATTTTGTTACTGGTTGGTTTTTTTTTTGCCTGTTGGTTGACGCAGTTTCCTCATTGCATCGTTGGTCTTTACCATTTGGTTCATTTTTGCAGTGGCTAGTACTGGATGTTTTTTTCTGTGTTTAGTGCTTCCTTTAGGAGCTCTTGTAGGGCAGGTCTGGTGGCGACAAAATATCTCAGTAATGTCTGTGAAGGATTTCATTTCTCCTTCACTTATGAAGTTTAGTTTGGCTGGATATGAGATTCTGGGTTAAAAGTTCTTTTCATTAGGCATATTGAATATCGGCCCCCATTCTCTTCTGGCTTGTAGGATTTCTGCCAAGAGATCCGCTGTGAGTCTATTGGGCTTTCCTTTGTGGGTAACCCGAACTTTCTTTCTGGCTGCCCTTAGCATTTTTCCCTTGATTTCCACTCTGGCGAATCTGACGTTTATGTGCCTTGGGGTTGCTCTTCTTGAGGAGTATCTCTGTGGTGTTCTTTGTATTTCCTGTATTTGAATGCTGGCCTGCTTTGCTAGGTTGGGGAAATTCTCCTGGATGATATTTTGAAGAGTGTTTTCCAGCTTGGATTTGTTTTCCTTGTCCTCTTCAGGTACACTGATCAAGCGTAGATTAGGTCTTTTCACATAATCCCATATTTCTTGGAGGCTTTGTTCATTTCTTTTCAGTCTTTTTTCTCTTTTCTTGCCTTCATTTATTCTGTTGAATTGGTCTTCGATCTCCGATATTCTTTCTTCTGCTTGATCGATTCAGCTACTGAAACTTGTATATGCTTCACGATGTTCTCATGCTGTGCTTTTCAGCTCCATCAAGTCATTTATGCTCTTCTCTAGGCTGGTTATTCTAGTTAGCATTTCATCTAATCTTTTTTCCAGGTTCTTAGTTTCTTTGCGTTGGGTTAGAACATGTTCTTTTAGCTCAGAGAAGTTTGTTATTATCCATCTTCTGAAGCCTGCTTCTGGCAGCCTGTCAAAATCATTTTCTGACCTGTTTTGTTGCCATGCTGGTGAGTCATTGTGATTTCTCTGGGGAGGTGAGGTGTTCTGGACTTTGATGTTTTTGTCCTTTTTGCACTGGTTTCTTCCCATCTTCTCTGAGTGGATGTCCTTTCTGTTAAAGTTGGGGTTATTTCTCCTGTATCAGGCTTTTTTTTAAAAAACGCAGGTGTCAGTGTGCCAGTTGAGGCAGTCTGTCCATTGTCTGCCTGTGGAGGCACCATTGGGCTGCCTCAGTCTCAGCCAGGCCGCTGTTTATTCTTCACCTGGTTTCCATACTGGTGGGATGAGCCCCGCCTTCCCAATGGCAGGCTCCTTCCCTCTGCTGAGCATGCTGTTCCCTGGTGGAGGATGTGTTAACTGTGAAACTCTCCCGGGAGAGGGCCTCCGTTGCTGGATCATGTGTGGGATGGGCCTGTCTGGTTGTATCCCCCTCCTTTTCTACTCTCCCTTCTGTGGGATGGGCAGTTCCTTTTAGCATGCTTTCTTGGTATTAGTCCAAATCTCTGCCCTGGTCTGTGCTAACAAGGCACTGGTCTGGCCTGGGCTATTGCCCAGATCTGTGACTCTGGGTGGTTCTCAGCAAGGCGGCATTTTCCTGGTCTGTGTGTTGCCAAAGTCTCAGAGTGAATTGCTGTATCTCATTCAGAGAACGGAGGGGGTGATGCCTGATACACCCTCCACATGGGGCAGTGCCCTGCCTTGCCTCGGTTGGATGCCTTTGGGCTGCTTTCACTGCCTTTTTGTTTGGGTTAATCCCACTGTTCAGCCAGTCCCTTTAAAACAAAACTGGTACCTTGCTTAGAGATGTGGATATCGCTCTGTCTCACTTGGTGGTAGCTACACTCTGGAGAAGCTTACTTTCAACCATCTTCCCCCCGTCTCAAAACTCATCCCAAAAGTCTAATTCTTAATGTGATAATATTTAGAGACAGGACCTTTGAAAGGTAATTAGTCATGGCAGCAGAGCCCTTTGTGAATGGGATTAATGTCCTTGTAAGAAGAGACAGGAGAGAGTTTGCTTCCCCTACTCTCATGTTAAGAAACCAGCAAGAGGGTCCTAAGCCAACATTCAGTCTGCCAGTATCTTGCTATTGAACTTCCAGCCTCCAGAACAGTGAGATATAATTTTATGTTGTTTAAACCATCTACTCTATGGTATCTTATGATAGGCCCTGATATGCTAAGATTAGTTTATTGTTTTTATCAAAAGAGAGGTATCAGAAAATTCTCTCTTAAACATCTCTGCCTTGAATTCTTGAGTTCGCAAAGAAAAAGGCGTGAGCAAACAGTGAGGTAGCAGATGCCTGCAAGCCAGGAAAAGATGCCTCACCAGAAACCAACCACGCTGACATCTGATCTCAGAATTCGAGCCTCCAGGACTGTGAGAAAATAAATATCTGTCATTTAAGCCACAGTGTCTATGGCATTTTATTAAGGCAGCCTGAGCTAAGACATCAGTCTTAACTTCAAGATCTCCTTCTGGTCTAAAATGGCTGCTGGAGCACCAGTGATTACATCTGAGTTTGGGGAAATTAATAGGAAGGAGGAGAAGGAAAAAGGGTGAGAAATTCCCTTTCATAACTGAGTCAGTGCTCCTTTAAAATTTCTCAGATATTCAGTTAAGTACCTTGATCACCCCTGGCTTCAAGGAAGCCTGGAAAATGTAGTGCTTAAGCTGGTTACATTGCCATGGATACAGTCAGGCTTCTGTTTGTGAGGAAAATGGGGAAAAAGTCTATTAGGTCAGCACTTAGTAGTTCTGGCCAGAAACTTCTTCATGGCCTTCCCTGGAAGCTGTGACTTTTGGATGGAAAGTCTGTGTTCTGGCTTTATAGGGTGGTCCTCTGTACTGCACTGAATTTGTAAAAAGATTGTCATTTGGGTAACATAGGCAAAGATATCGACAAAAATGTTGAAGTATAGGATGTTTTGAATGCTACTATCATTTGATTAAAGAGTTGGATGGCACAATATTTTATAACGTTCCTTGAAAGAGTTTTGAGGGGATGTTCTCTTTTTCTCCCAGCAAGGAAAATCTGAATTAAATATCCCCACAAAATTGAGAGCCTATTCTGGACCTATCACTTCAGAAGGGTTGATTATGCTTCACTAATCAGATTTAATCCATCTTACTTGGAGATCAGAGTTCTGTAGCCCCATTTGATTTACTTAATCAAATTGGAAGGATGCAGGTATGAGTATTAGGAGAGGACAAGATTGGTTATGCAGCATCAGGGGAAATCAATCTTAAGAACAGAAGAGATGGAGAATGGATATCTGCACTCCAGTATTCTCCTGTAGTAGTGTCCTGGATTTGAGCCCACAAAACTCTTACCAACCAGTTGGAAGATTCTCAAAATGCCATCACTGTCCTGAAATTCCTAATCAACCACAAATATTCTGAGTGCTTTTTATGTTTAAACTAGCATGGATAACCATCAGTTTTTAGATGGATATGGATGAGTTTTAATTGAGGGGCCCATTTTCCTTGTATTCTCAGCTGGCTTACTGTCATTTTATTATGCTTATAGCAATACCACAGTTATTTAATAAATGCGGTTTCACATGTTACCCAGTTAAATTTTGGGGTCTCATAATGGTCCTATGAATAACATCTACTGTTTTTTACATTGCCATCTGAAAGAGAAAAGGAAATAACATCCATCAATGCCTGTTTTCTATCATGTCTTGGTCTAAGACCCTTCTTCCTGTCACACTGACTGGTATTTCCTTACTAGAAACCTTATTTTATATGATCACCATCTTCTTTTAGAAAATAATTACCTGGAGATTACAGAACTTTGCCCAAAGTAACTGAAAGTGTTAGTGATTGTGATGATCAATTTTATGTGTCAACTTGACTGGGCTAAGAGTTACCCAGATAGCTGGTAAAAAATTACTTCTGAGCATGTCTGTGAGGGTCTTTCTGAAAGAGATTAGTATTTGTATTAGTAGTCTGAGTAAAGAAGGTTACTCTCACCCATGCATGTTGGCATCATGGAATCCACTGAGGGCCCAAATAGAACAAAATAGTAGAGCAAAGACAAATGCTTTTTCCCCTTGAGCTGGAACATTCACCATCATCTCTCATTAGACATTGGTGCTCCTGGTTTTCAGGATTTTGAACTTGGACTGAGATTAATATCAGTGACTTTCTTGTTCTCAGGTCTCAGTCTTGAACTGAAACTATACCATCAACTTTCCTGGGCTTTCAATTTACCAATGGCAGGTCATAAGACTTCTCAGCCCCCATAACTGTGTGAGCCAGTCCCTCAAAATAAACCTCTTTTTATCTATTTCTATATATCTTACTGATTCTATTTCTCTGGAGAACACTGGCTAATACTGTGGCTGAGCAGAGGTTGTGACTCATGCTATTCATCTGTCTACTACATGTCCACATTTAGAGTAACAGGTGACATTTATTGAAAATTGACTGTGTGTAAGGCTTTGTGTTCCCTACTCCATTTCCATCATGCTTCTTTATTCAGCAGTGCCCTCCAAGATCTCTATTATCCTAATTTTGCAGATGAGGAAACATGAAGATGTTTTGTGAGTAGCCCAAGTAGGTGAGCAGCGACTCATACCAGTATCGTTTGACTTCCAAGCTTGTTTTCTTAATCAAATGCTAACTTCTGTTGCACAGAAGGAGGAAGCATATTGTAATCATTAGGAGGTTGGGCTCTGCCATATGGGTTGAAAACCTAGCTTGGCCTCTTTCTAGATCTATAACATTGCACAAGTTAGTCAAATTGTACATATCAGCATCTTTCTTTACCTGTAAAATTAGCATAATGACAGTGCTTACTTTCTATGGTTGAGGTGAATAATAAATGAGAGGTAATGTTCCATGGTTTCCAAGGCATTCTCCAGCATCACTTTCCACAATGACCTGGTGCCCTGACCACAGCTATTTTTTATTTGGAAAGATAGAAGCTAAAGTCATTTATGATGAAGAGTTAACAATCAATATTATTCACTGGTATTTAAGCAGAAGGATTTTACTTGATGCTTTAACAATATTTTTAAGCAACTGAGATTTGCATTTCAAATGAAATTTCAAGTAACACCCAAAATATAATACAGACAAAAGCAGAAGTCTAACTGGGATGCCTGCCAGGTTTTGGGTCTGCTAGGGGTGGGCCAGGGTAAGTGGGAAGACCAGTAGTGGGGCTGAATATGGTGAGATCAGCCTGGACATGCTGGGCTTGTGGTGGATTAGGACATCAGATATAGAGGCAGCAGGCAGGTGTAGGATGTGACTTGAGCTCAGGACAGATTGCAGAGCTGAAGACACAGGTATGGAACTTGCCAGTGTTGGGTAGTTGCAGAAGTCAGGTGTTTGGAATGAATATGCAGAATGGAGAAAGGATCAGGGACAGAACCTTGAGGGAAATACCCAACTCAGGACCAGATAGAAGAAGAAGAATACATGGAAGAGTCTAAGAAGAAAAGACATGATGAGGAAGACAGTCACAGGGGAGGGAGGCACAGAAGCTGCTCTAGAGATGCAAATCATGTTCTCCTGTCATCATGTTAGGGAACATGCCCATCCTTCAATCACAATCCAAGTCAGCTTCCTGGAAAAACTCCCAAACTGCTGGCTACAGTTGGTCAGAGGCCAGAACTTCACACAAGTTCTGAGTCAGGTTCACTCAATCTGCAAGCTGAGTCAAGCAGATTCCCTCTTCTTGAGGGGTGTAACTGTAAAGGGAGACTCTAGTTATTTTACTGAGTTTTGGAACTGGAAATCATGTAGATCAGGACAGGGTCAGAACAGCCATGCAGTGCAAAAGCAGAGAAATCTGTTTCCAGACAGATGACTGAAACTGATCTAAAAAGTGATGAGAGATTCAATGGACAAACGGTGCTTAACAAAAGAAACAGGTTTCAGGTTATCACTTTTGGTTCTAGTCCTTAAATGGTCCAGAGAGATCTCTACCTCTGGGTTCTTGGACTACCTTGAGTGGTTTGGATTGCCAGCAGCTGGTGACCTTACCCTGAGGCAGAAATCAAGAAAAATAAACATTTCAGGGAGATTGTAGTTAATAGTATCTAGTGCTGCAACATGGTTAAGGAGACAGACTAAAGCATATCCATCCATTTGGTGTAGAAACAAGAGTATATTCAGAATTTTGGTGGTGGCAAAGATTTATGTGGTAGCTGGAAGAATGAAATTGAAGTAACATGGCTCTTCAGCAGAGAAGAATGAGGGACAGAAAGGTGCAAAGGTGCAAGTTTTAGGTGCAGGGTTTTCTTAAAATAAAAAATAAGTAACATTCTTTAGCTGTAAAGAGCCAGTAGAAAAGGAGTCTTTACTGAAGCAGTGGTTTGCAAACTAGAAGGTCTGGGGTGCTGTGTACTCTGTTAGGTACAAAATGATTTGTAAGGATGAAGAAAGAGATGTTAGAACTTCTACTTATATATTTTATCTTTTGTGAATTATATTTTATGTAGTTTCATAATATAGGTAACATGTTATAAAAGTGCTATGCTTGTATAATTTATAAATAAATATACATACAGTGAGGGTATATTCTCACAAATTTTATTGATAGGATTATGTGATCTAAATGTTTGAGGCCACAGTCCTAAAGTATCAGAGATGCAAGCTGTTCATCCTCCTAAAAGCCAATGTTGTAATAGCCATCACAGAGTCAGCCACATGAAAGAAAATGTTTTGGCAAAGTAAAAAATAAAATATCAGAAATGGGGTGTCCTAATCTTAAAGAAGTTTTACATTTTTATTCCATTTTCTTTGTGTTTTCTCGAAATTTTTACTTCCTTCTTAATGAGGTGAGGTTTACGAAGCTGGAGACACAGTGGAGCTCAGCACAGATTTTTTATTTGATGACCTTTCAGAGCAAAGACTTTGGATCATGAGTGACTGATCATAGAATACCGAGAACAAATGCCAGAAGGATGTACTTGGCTGCTTTTTTTTGGTTTTTTAACTCAATGGTCTTTGAATATCCACTTGACTCATTCCTAATCAGTCACAGAAAAAAAGAAAGCCCTTTGGATTGCTAATGCTAAGCAATCTCTGCTGCTTCTATTTTCATATTTGAATTTTTAGGAAAATAATACAGAAGATAGAAAACATCTTGCTCCAAATATCAAGAAACACTGGGTCTTGCTACAGCTTAATATAAAACTAATATAAATCAATTGAGTAGCAACAGATTCATCTTGATATGTTGTTCATCTTTAGGCCCCTAGAAGACTGAATGTTCAGCTTATGCAAAAGGATAGTTTTCTCTTTTGCTCTCCAATTGGGGTGAGACTGGGCATATTTTCTTAAAAAAGGTTGGAGAAGAGATTTTTGGCATAATTCTGTGTATGAGAAGTATAATTAATAGGCAAGGGAAAGGCCTGTCTTACAGATGCTCTTCTATGAAGATAAAGCAAGGACCCTGGGAAGTACTGGGATGGAGAGAAGTGATCAAGAGAACTGGGCTGAGAGTGGAAAATACAGGTGAAAAACCAGAGCTTAGGTAAACTGGTAGGTGGTCATCTGAAGCGGGTTCTCAATTAATGATGCGTCACTGGGAAAAGGTTAGAAATAAAGGTTGACATACTTTTCAAATACTCTATATATGTGAATGACTAAATAACATGAATCTCTTTCTGATCAGAAACCTACTGGAAGTTATGTCATAACTAGACATTATATTTAAATAAACTACCAGGTTGCCTTCTAGTTACAGTGTTTGCTTATTATTTATTTTCATGGTTGAATTGGCAGATTCTGCTCACTTGGGGATGTCACCTTTTCCTCCTGAAATTATTACTTTTTCCATAAACTTCTGATCCATCAAAGTCTGACCTTTCCAGAGAGAGATAGTTAACCTAAAATTCTATAATTGAGTTTGTACTGAGTATCAATATTATTTCCACACTGCACATCATTTCAGTGGAAAATTTAAATTCTTTGTTTCCTTACTATATTACAAAATTTATTTACAATGTTAATTTAGATTTTAAGTAGCTTTGCCCTAGATTGGCAGATCTACAGGCTTAAATATAATAATTTCCAAATAACATCTTTTGTAGGCAAAATTTAGATAAAGGGGCAAATCAAAACTAGAAGTATGAGATTGAAATAATTTATGATAAATTTACAGTTTATATTTTATATATTTTTTATTTATTTTTATTTTTATTTATTTATTTTTGTACTTTGGGCCCTGGGGTACATGTGCACTTCCTGCATCCTGCAGGATTGTTGCATAGGTACATACATGCCATGGTGATTTGCTGTCTCCATCCCCCCGCTCCTTTCGACTACATCAGGCATGCTCCCAGTGTTATCCCTCCCCTGCACCCCACCTCCCTGGCTGTCCTTCCCGTCTCCTCCCCTCCGCCCCCTCATCTATCCCTGTGTGTGTTGTTCCCTTCCCTGTGCCCAAGTGTTCTCATTGTTCATCACCTGCCTATGAGTGAAACCTGTGGTGTATGGTTTTCTGTTCTTGTGACAGTTTGCTGAGAATGATGGTTTCTAGATTCACCCATGTCTCTACAAAGGACACCAACTTGTTGTTTTTTATGGCTGCATAGTATTCCAAGGTGTAGATGTACCACATTGTCTTTGTCCAATCTATCATTGATGGGCATTTGGGTTGGTTCCAGGTCTTTGCTATTGTAAACCGTGCTGCAATGAACACACGTGTGCATGTGTCTTTATAATAGAATGATTTATAATCATTTGGATATATACCCAGTAATGGGATTGCTGGGTCAAATGGATTTTCTATTTCTAGGTCCTTGAGGAATCACCACACTGTCTTCCACGATGGCTGAACTAGTTTACACTCCCGCCAACAGTGTAAAAGTGCTCCTATTTCTCCACATCCTCTCCAGCATCCATTGTCTACAGATTTTTTTTAATGATCGCCATTCTAACTGGCGTGAGATGGTATCTCAATGTGGTTCTGATTTGCATTTCTCTAATGACCAATGATAACAAGCATTTTTTGGTAAGTTGGTTGGCTGCATATATGTCTTCTTTTGAACAGTGTCTGTTCATATCCTTGGCCCACTTTTTGGTGGAGTTGCTTGTTTCTTTCTTGTAAATCTGCTTTAGTTCTTTGTAGATTATGGATATTAGCCCTTTGTCAAATGGGTAGATTGCCAAATTTTTTTCCCATTCTGTTAGTTACTGGTTCACTCTAATGATATTCTTTTCTGTACAGAAGCTCTGGAGTTTAATTAGATCCCATTTGTCTATTTTGGCTTTTGTTACCAATGTTTTTGGTGTTTTAGTCATTAAGCCCTTGCCTGTGCCTATGTCCTGAATGGTTTTGCCCAGATTTTCTTCTAGGATTTTTATGGTGTTAGTTCTTATGTTTAAATCTTTAATCCATCTAGAGTTAATTTTTTGGATAAGGTGTAAGAAGGGGTCAAGTTTTAGCTTCCTGCATATGGCTAGCCAGTTTTCCCAACACAATTTATTAAACAGGGACTCCTTTCCCCATTGCTTCTTTTTGTCAGGTTTGTCAATGATCAGATGGTTGTAGATGTGTGGCATTGCTCCTGAGGATTCTGTTCTGTTCCATTGGTCTATATCTCTGTTTTGGTACCATTACCATGCTGTTATGATTACTATAGCCTTGTAGTATAGTTTGAAGTCAGGTAGTGTGATGCATCCAGCTTTGTTCTTTTTGCTTAGGATTGTGTTGGCTATGTGGGCTCTGTTTTGGTTTCATAGGAAGTATAAAGTGGTTTTTTCCAGATCTGTGAAGAAGGTCAATGGTAGCTTGATGGGGTTAGCATTGAATCTATAAATTACTTTGGGCAGTACGGTCATTTTCACAATATTGATTCTTCCTAACCATGAGAATGGAATGTTTTTCCACCTGTTTGTGTCCTCTTTTATTTCCTTGAGCAGTGGTTTGTAGTTCTCCTTGAAGAGGTCCTTTACATCCTTTGCTACTTGTATTCTTAGGTATTTTATTCTCTTTGTAACAGTTGTAAATGGGAATTCATTCATGATTTGACTCTCTGTTTGTCTGTTTTTGGTGTATAGGAATGCTTGTGATTTCTGCACATTGATTTTGTATCCTGAGACTTTGCTGAAGTTGCTTATCAGCTTTAGGGGGTTTTAGGCTGAGACAATGGGGTCTTCTAAATATATAATCATGTCATCTGCAAATAGGGACAATTTGACTTCTTTTCCTAACTGAATGCCCTTTATTTCTTTTTCTTGCCTAATTGCTCTGGCTAGAACTTCCAATACTATATTGAATAGGAGTGGTGAGAGAGGGCATCCTTGTCTAGTGCCAGTTTTTAAAGGGAATACTTCTAGTTTTTGCCCATTCAGTATGATATTGGCTGTGGGTTTGTCATAAATAGCTTTTATGATTTTGAGATATGTTCCATCAATACTTAGTTTGTTGAGAGTTTTTAGCATAAAGGACTCTTGAATTTTGTCAAAGGCCTTCTCTGCATCTATTGAGATAATTATGTGGTTTTTGTCTTTGGTTCTGTTTATGTGGTGGATTACGTTTATAGATTTGCATATTTTGAACCAGCCTTGCATTCCCAGGGTGAAGCCTACTTGATTGTGGTGAATAAGATTTTTGATGTGCTGTTGGATTCGGTTTGCCAGTATTTTATTGAAGATTTTGCATCGATGTTCATCATGGATATTGGCCTATAGTTTTCCTTTTTAGTTATGTCTCTGCCAGGTTTTGGTGTCAGGATGATGTTGGTCTCATAGAAAAAGTTGGAGAGGATTCCCTCTTTTTGTATTGTTTGGAATAGTTTCAGAAGGAATGGTACCAATTCCTCTTTGTACATCTGGTAGAATTTGGCTGTGAACCTGTCTGGACCTGGACTTTTTTTGGTTGGTAGGTTATTGATTGTTGTCTCTACTTCAGCCCTTGTTATTGGTCTATTCAGGGTTTTGACTTCTTCCTGGATTAGTCTTGGGAATGTGCAAGTGTCCAGGAATTTACTCATTTCTTCAAGATTTACTGGTTTATGTGCATAGAACTGTTTGTAGTAATCTGTGATGGTAGTTTGTATTTCTGAGGAATCAGTGGTGATCTCCCCTTTATCATTTTTTTATTGCATCTATTTACTTCTCTCTTTTCTTTTTTATTAGTCTGGATAGTGGTCTGTTTTTTTGATCTTTTCAAAAAACCAGCTCCTGCATGTATTGATTTTTTGAAGGATTTTTTTGTGTCTCTATCTCCTTTAGCCCTGCTTTGATCTTAGTTATTTCTTGTTTTCTGCTTTCTTTTGAGTTTTTTTGATCTTGATCCTCTAGCTCTTTCAATTTTGATGATAGGGTGTCGATTTTAGATCTTTCCTGTTTCTTGGTGTGGGCATTTATTGCTACATATTTCCCTCCAGACACTGCTTCAAATGTGTCCCATAGATTCTGGCACATTGTGATTTCATTCTCATTGGTTTTGAAGAATATTTTTATTCTGCCTTCATTTCATTGTCTATCCACTTGTCATTCAGGAGCAAGTTGTTCAGTTTCCATGTGACTGTGCAGTTTCGAGTGCTTTTCTTAATCCTGAGTTCTAATTTAATTGTGCTGTGGTCAGAGAGACTGTTTGATATGATTCCCGTTCTTTTGCATTTGCTGAGGAATGATTTAATTCCAATTATGTGGTCAATTTTAGAGTAGATGCGATGTGGTTCTGAGAAGAATGTGTATTCTGTAGATTTAGGGTGGAGTGTCCTGTATATGTCTGTTAGGTCCACTTGGTCCAGATCTGTGTTCAAGTCCTGGATATTCTTTTTGACTTTCTGTATCATTAATCTGTCCAGTATTGTCAGTGCAGTGTTAAAGTCTCCCACTGTTATTGTGTGGGAGTCTAAGTCTTTTTGTAGGTCTTTAAGAACTTGCTTTATGGATCTGGGTGCTCCTGCATTGGGTGCATATGTATTTAGGATAGTTGGCTCTTTTTGTTGCATTGATCCTTTTAGCATTATGTAATGCCCTTCTTTGTCTCTTTTGATCTTTGTTGGTTTAAAATCTGTTTTATCAGAGACTAGGATTGCTACCCTTGGTTTTTCTTGCTCTCCATTTGCTTGATAAATCTTCTTCCATCCCTTTATTTTGAGTATATGTGAGTTTTTGCATGTGAGATGGGTCTCTTAAATACAGCACACTGATGGGTCTTGACTTTTTTTTTTTTTTTTTTTTTTTTTTTTTTAGAAAAAGAGAGAAAAGGAGAAAGAAAGAAAGAAACAGCAAAAGAAAGAAAAAAAATGAAAGAGAGAAAGAAAGAGGAAGAGAAAGAGGGAGAGAGAATGGGATTCTTGTTTTATTGCTCAGGCTAGAATACAGTCTAAAAATGGGTATCAAAAACCTCTCTTATGCCAATAATTGTGCTTAACAATGGAGACAGAAGGAATAGGGGATGAAAATAACAAACGAGCAGCCAACCAATATTTTATTTAAACCTGTGAAATGCCATGCAATTGCTGAGGAGTGATTTACTTCCAATTATGTGGTCACTTTTAAAATAGGTATAATGTGATACTGAGAAAAATGTAGGTTTTGTGGATTTGGGGAGGAGAGTTCTGTAAATATTTGTTAAGTCTAGTTGTTCCAGGTCTGATTTCCAGTCCTGGATATCCTTGTTAATTTTCTATCTCGTTGATCTGTCTAATATTGACAGTGTAATGTTAAAGTCTCCCACTATTATTGTGTGGGAGTCTAAGTCTCTTTGTAAGTCATTAAGAACTTGCCCTATGTATCTGGGTGCTCCTGTAATGGGTGCGTATATATTTAGGATCATTAGCTCTTCTTGTTGCATTGATCC